>CM032629.1:34514749-34635843 GCA_019097785.1 Fraxinus excelsior
GCATCCATGTTGTCTGACTGCATTTAACCTCTTTGGTTTCAGATTTTCTGCTATACATGGGATCAGTCATTGTTTTGGTGTTTATTCTTATCTTCTATTTTGTTCCTCAATGTGGACATACAAATGTACTAGTTTTCTCGGGCATTTGTTCGCTGATGGGCTCTCTCTCGGTAAATTCTGATACATTGATGCATGTTTGATAATTTAATTCACTGGTTGTTGCATGTTTCTTTTCTTTTCTTTTTTTTTTTTTTTGTTCATGCATATACATCTTAGGTTAGACTTCATCCACCAAATTGATAAATTCTTAAGCAGAATGGGAATACTTTCAGTCGGCTCTGGGCTTTCTGAAAGTAGGATGATAGTTTGAAGATGTTGAATTTTATGAACACTTTTATTTGAAGTATATCGGTTATTATTGGTTTGACGGTCCAAAATGGTGTTCATTTGCTTGATTATGACTTGATAATTCACTTAGCAATATGATATATTTATATTTTAATTACGTTAAGCTCCGTCGTTTGTTTGTTAGGGGATTTCTGATTTTATTTCACGATAAGCCTAATTTCTTGTTCATATTTTTTAGTTTAAGGTCAACAACTAATTGAGGCGTTAATGAACAAGTCATACTTTATTCTTTTTCATTTATTAAGTAGAGGAATACAAACAAGTTTTTACTCCAGCCAAGAAACAATCAGTTTCTAAATAACTGACTTTGTATACAACGATATCGCCGTTAAGATTTTTAAAGTATGTGTATTATATTTAAATTTTATACACATACTATAATGGGACTTTTTTCTTTCCTTTCAGTCAGAATTATTATCCTTGATGAGATGTTTTTGCTCATTTTCCACCCCGTAATCTGTTTTCTCGTTTAATTCGAGTTCGTTGACTGAAATTTTAATTTTGCCATTGTTTTGAGTTACAGGTTTTAATCTCCTGTTCTTTTAGTGCAGGTCATGAGTGTTAAAGCCCTAGGAACTTCATTGAAGTTGACTTTTGAAGGAAAGAACCAGTTAATCTATCCGGAGACCTGGTTTTTTATGTTTGTAGTGGCTACATGTGTGATCACCCAAATGAATTATCTCAACAAGGCAAGAAATCAATTTACAATAGTACTCTATTAGGATAGATTAGCCCGTGAACACTTATGAAATGTTGGTAAGATATAATGTTGACTATATTAAAGAATGAAATGATGCTAAATTGTTGTCCGTTATACTCTCCAGTACTATAGACAAGCTTGCCCCTAAGATTTGAAGGAAATTATAGTTTCTTGCTTCTAACTTTAAGAACAGTCCTAAAATTTGAAATCTTGGCAGTTGGCACTAGAGGTGGACAAAATGACTAGACTAAATCAAACCGATCGGTTCGGTTCTACAAAAAAAAAAAAAATTAATGGTTCTAGTTCTTAGAACAGAGATTCTGAGAACTATTTGGTTCTGGTTTTGATTCGATTCTGGTTCTAGAAACAAGGACAAAACCAATAACCAAACTCAATATTTAAATTTTATTATTTTATATATATTTACAAATTGGTGAATTACAATTTACACCAAAAAATTCAAAATTCAATTGAAGATCGGGACAAAAGGTCATGTACCTTCGACTTCTCATTTCTCATTGTGGAGATTGGAGACCCTAATTCATTTTGGAGACCAGACCCTAATTCATTTCTCATATCCACTCATTTTCAATTTATATACTGACTCTTAAATAGAGATCAACTACTACCATTTGTCGTCAACTGTCGCACTAAGCTACGATCGTCAAATGGATTTCTGAAATTGAAGCCTCAACCTTCGATTTATCTTCCTCAAATGTTATTTTCATTTTTTCTCAATAGTAATGAAACTGATTGATCCAGTTTGGTTCCATATCTTAAAAAAAACATTTGGTTCTATTAGAGTCCCACAGTCTACTTAATAAGGTGAGAGCAATCCTCCCCTAACAAGCCGATTTTATTAAGTTGAATTAGGCCTAATATCATTCCTAACATGGTATCAGAGCAGACCCAGTTTTGCAATATTGGGTGCACCCAATATCGATTTGTTCACAGTTGTTTGACATGGTCCATGCTGTGCGTGAGGGGGAGTATTAGAGTCCCACATTGGTCGGTGATATTTACACGATCCACTTAATAAGGTGAGGGCAATCCTCCCCTAACAAGCCGATTTTGTTAGGTTGAGTTAGGCCCAATATCCTTCCTAACAGGTTTCATTATCAAAAACTCATTAGTTTATAGTTCGGTTCGGTTCTCTTGGAACTAGAACTAAATGGAACCATGTCGACCCCCAGTTGGCATTGTAATTTTCCTCTTCAAATTTCCTTCTCCATTGTCTTTCATCTTCTTGTTGCTTTCATATTCCTTCAATAAGAATATGGAAATTATTTTTCATTTCATTTTTTTGTGAAACCTTTACTTTGGGACATAGTTTAAAACATTTGATTGACTTCATATGGCTTCCTCAGATTATTCACTGGCATGCTTTCATGTAGATCTCATATGTATTGATTCATTGCATAACAAGTTGCTACCTATAATATTGGGGTTTTGTTGAATGAGTTACTAATTTAGCCCCTGTTTTATGGGGATTAAAGTCAGATTTTTAGTAGATTTTGATAAAAGTTGATGAAATGTGTATTTGAAAAGTTGTGGGTCCCATAAAATGTGTGGTTAAAATGAATTGTTGATTTTGAGTTAGATTAAAATCTGAATTTTAATTTCTAACAAACAGGAGCTTATTAGGATATCGTGAAGTTGAAAAATTATTATGAGTATTTCGTATTCCTTTTTGTAACTTCTATAGTCAATTTGAACCATTAATGGGATTCCTTTCTGAAAATTTTCAAGAACAGACTAAGTGAGCTGAGTATCTTTAGGGTTATAATGGCCAATGACGTAAATCATTGAGTCCAATCTTGAAAATATTTAGTTTTCTTTGTTTAATTAGAGTTACCAATCATGTCTGGTTTTAAATTTCTGCAACTACTAATGGGGTTTCATGTCAAGTAGTCTGGCACAAAGACGATCTACTTATTAATATGTGCGCTAAAATGACAGAAACTTATTGGGATTGAAACATTATTTTGAAAGGAAAATTGGGTTAGATGTGATATCAAAATTTTGGGCATATGTATTCTTTCTGTGAGTTCTAAAAACTCTTATTCCCTGCGCTTCTTTATCTTCTTGATCAAAGATCATCCAGCTTGCTTGTAGTTCTATTACGTATTTCTCTCGTATGAATATGTACGATTTTACCACTGCACATGTTCTAACTTCTAATAGAGTGCACAGTCAGCACGTGGATGTTCTGCCTTATTTGGTCTGTACCCTTTGTTGTCATCCGTGCATATGCTGTCGATTCTACACTGTGGAAGGTCTTGTGTGCAGATTACAGATGTCTGTGTGTTACTCTTCTTTACTTCAGATGTTAAAAATAAATTATGTCTAGTTTTCTGTAGCAAGAAAGATGCAGAAAGTATCACTCTTTTTTATTGCATCAAAGAATTTTAATATATTGTATAAGTGGTGTCATTTTTGCTTTTAAATTCACAGGGTTATCTTTTTCGATGTCTTTGTGAAATGTTTTACAACTTTGAAAGGTATAATCTATAGTTAATATTACTCTAGTATCACAAATTTTGTCAAGTTATGAGTTATGACAATGTATACTGATGTTTCAGGCTCTTGATACTTTCAACACAGCAATTGTTTCTCCGATATATTATGTCATGTTCACGACCCTTACAATCTTTGCTAGTGTTATCATGTTTAAGGTAATATCAACTCACTCGTGTTATCTTCTATTGGATGTATTGCTTTTGGACCATTTTCTAGCATATGTTTGTTTAGAGGATGGATAAGGCGATGATGAGCAACTTCAAAATTGATTTTTCTTCCATTTGCAAATGACATCATGCATGTTTAACTAATTTAAAGTAATTTTTCTAGTCTTAACATACTTCCTAGAAAAGTAAAGACTCTCGAAAGCAAGTTGCTCATTAGGGTGGGTAGAACTCTAACATTGACAACATTCTGAAATGATCAAGTCAATTACCCTTACCATCCAGGCTGAAGTGCATCCCTTGCAAAACCTTTGTTTTTAAAACATGTAACCTTTTAACTTGTGTTTCGCAAAAAGAAGTATAAAAGTAACTTTTACTTTTTTTTTTAAGCTTAACCAAACATGAGATCTATTGAGGCCCAAATCTGAAGGTGAGTGCTATGCATAAATTATTTAATGGCTTGATGTATCTTTCTATTCAAACATTTATGCATCGCCGTGAAAAACCTGTAATTTAGGCCAGACTTAGAAGAAGAATTGCCAAAAAATCTTTTAGTAGGCATTTTCCCTTCAACTCAGGATCAAATTGATTATGGAAGCCTGAGTTTAGTTAGTCAAATTATAAGTGAAGAAGGAAAAATATTATCTAGACGCTTGAATGGATTGACCTTGAAACAAGGACCATTGCTATAAAACAAGCTCATGTTCTATCTTTGCTACAGCTCTCCAATAAATTCAAAAAACAACTCTATTGCTAGAATTACTAGTCTTAGAACTCGAGATAAGTAGTCTTGTCCTTTGTCCATCCATAAGCACTATAAAGAAAAACCCAATGCTTAGTCAGAAAACTATATTTAACAACATACTCTAATGATGCTAACTATAGTGGATTGTCATGTTCCAGGATTGGGACAACCAAGATGCAGGAAGCATTATTTCAGAAATATGTGGCTTTGTTGTAGTGCTCTCTGGAACCATCTTGTTGCATGCTATGAAAGACTTCGAGAGATCTTCATCTTTCAGAGGTATAGTATACTTTCTGTCTTGTTTTATAAATTCACACCTACTGATATTAATTGCCTCGAGCTTTCGTGCATAAAAATCATGATCAATTGCAGGTAATTATACTCCTTTATCCCCTTCATTATCAACCCGACTTTGTGCTGGAAATGCAGAGTTTTTGATGCATGATGAGGAAGACGGGTTGTGTTCTGAAGAAGCCTCCTCAAGGCGGCAAGAACTCTACACTTAGAGAACATATTTCTGCTGAGGAAACCAAACTTAGAAAAGTTAATATTCAAAGGGATGAAAGAGATGCACGTATTATTTTTCACATTGCAATTTTAAGTGCATTGGGGAATTTTCACAAATTTATTTCATCTGATAATTGAACAACATAATCAGGATATTGTTTGTAGCACACCAACGGATTTCAATATTCTCAATACGGGAGTATGTGGAAAGCATCATATAATGCTGGCTTCACGTCTTGTATATAGGAAGAGTTATGATCAAAACCATTGGAAACCGAGATCTTAGTAACAGATGCAAGCTTCTAGATTGTTTGAAACTGTTTGTGCTGATAACAGATGCAAAGTGGCCAGAGCTGACTGGAGAATGGGCTTCCATTTTTATTTGGATGGGAAATACAGTGGTGTGGATTCAAGAATATAGTATCTGTATGGTATTGTTCATTCTTTTGGTCATGTTTGTATGGAATATATTAGGGAAAATTTCAGTCACAGTGTCAAACCTTTCATTTTATTGTAGATTTGATCCAAACTTTTCATTTGAACCACCTACGGTACCCAACCTTTCAAAAATTCACACTTGTAATCCAAATGGATGGAAATCGTTAGAGCGTTAATTGACTAAAAAAATTGATTTTGACCAATTGTAAAATGGGTAAAATGGTAACTTTGAATTAAAATAAAACAAAAAATAAAAAGTTATCCACCCCCACACCTTATGCCCACCACTGAAAATTAGCCAATGTCACTGTCATCGCCACCCAACGCTGGCACGGTCATCGATAGTACCAACGTCGATGGTTCTTGTAGAGTTCATATTCACAATTCAGATGCACAAGTCCATTCTTGTAGCAACCAAAATTCTGCTAAAAATGGGAAATAATTCAGTGAAAAAGCCTAAAAAAAGCGAGGAAAAGACTTCACACCGACAAGCCTTATCAAGAGAGGTTTTTAGATATGGCTGAAGCAAGTAAAGAAATTGTCAATGCCTTTAAGTTCATAGATCAGGCAAAAGCCCAAAAAAATGGAAAAACAACCATTAATGGAGTTTTCTTCGCTAAATTAAAATCCAAGAAAAACCCCAAGGATTTATCCAAAAGAAATCTGGCCACACCACTGGCACCACCCAACGCCACCATATACGCCGTCACCACTCAAGAAACTCATCAAAATTTCCACCACCCTTATCAAACCCATCAAGAAACTCCAAAATTCCTCTGTCAAAATTTCCACCACCTATTTGCCCATAATCGCAGTTTCCAATTTCCAATTCAATTTCTGAAACCAAACAAAAAGGTGAAAATGATTGGCAATCTTCTGACAATTATTTCATCCATCACAACTTGCAACTCTTCCCACATATCAATAGCCCCTCACCTACAAAATTTCAAACAATGATGGGGGTGAGGTGGGGGAGCTTTTGGCCGACTGTATTTTTGTGTTTGGTTTTGGCGTGGGAAGTGGAGAGGTTTTGGGTTTGGTTTTTGATTTTTTGTTTTATTTTAATTTAAAGTTACAATTTTATCCATTTTAAAATTCTTCAAAATCAATTTTTTTGAGTCAATTAATAGTCAAAGTAACTATTTCCATCTATTTGGACTTTTTGAAATATTTGGTACTATATGTGGTACAAATAAAAGGTTTGGATCAAGTCAACGATAAAATGAAAGATTTGGCCATGTGGCTACAATTTCGCTAAAATATAGGCTTTCTTGCTAAAATATGTTTCTGAACCCTTTATTTTTCGACTTCTTCAACTTCTAACGGTGAATGAATGATCCCAAAGTTATATTTAAAAAAATCGCAACTCCAGTCCAAATTGACAAAAATTGTTACTTTTTTTGTTAGTTGACCAAATACCAAAGGTCTGATCAATGTTGATTAAATTTTAAAGGGTAAGAGTAACTTTATATTTTTTCATATAAAAAAATTAAAATAAAATAATTAAATCAAAAAACAAAAAAATCATATTATTTTCTCCACCCCACCCGAACCCAACCCAACCCAACCCAACCCAAAACCAAAGCCCCCAAAATGTCGGCACCACCACACTCACCTCTGCCACTATCCTTCTGCTACCAGTCTCTGACGCCACCTCTCCAACTCTGGCACCACCTCTCGACACTGATGTAGCATATTATGTAGTGGATGTGCATATGTAGAGCTTTACTTACAGAAGGCCCATGGAGTTGTTGGGAGGGCATTTACATCACATGCACTTCTGCGATGATATCACCTAATTCTGCAAAATTGAGTACCCCTTGGTACATTATGCTGGCATGTTTGGGTTGAAAGTAGCGTTGCAATTTGTTTAAGTAGCACTCATACTGGAAACGACGATTATGCTTCAGAATTCCTTCTGCTTCCGAATGTCCAAGACCAAAACAACCAACGAACCTTGTTGGATGCAATTTTGTTGACAATGAGACATCATTTTGGGAGCTTGAGGATTGCTTCAGGGAACGACCTCGAACGTGAATGGCAATCTATTGAGATTACAAAAGCATCCATGGATGAGAAACTTAATTCAAGGCTTCAGTTGGATGCCGGCATTTTGGCGAGGGGTGGGGGGTTGGTGTGGGTGGGTGGGGGTAATACGATCTTGGGAGATTATTAAAAATGGCCTATCAACATTTAGGCCCCGTTTGAGCCATATTTTTTTCTCACTAAAATGAAAAATATGACCGTTATCCATCACATCAACATTTAAATTCAAATTTTCTATCTCTTGTGTGGGTCCCAATAACGGCTATATTTTTCATTCTCATTTTCAAAAAAGGTGGCTCAAACAGGGGCTTAATATTTAAAGTTTTTGTTAAAAAGTCAATTTTACCCTTAATGAAATAGGTCTTTTATTGCAAAATAAGTCCCCGAACTTAGAATAGTTTTATTTTTTATATTTCTATTCTTTTTCACTAGATATTTCATCCAAATCTAATTTTTCTTCAAAAATTTCTTTATCAGTTTCTATTTCTTCAAAGTTGACTTCTTCACATTCATCTCTAATTTGTTCAAAATCTGTAATTAGTACTCTAACTTTCTTTTTTGGACATTCAGTGTTTATATGTCATTTTTCATTACAATTCCAACATTTACATCGTTTTTTATCTAATGGTTTTTTATTATAAGATTTATATTTTCTTTTAAAATATTTCCTTTTTGGTTTAAAATATTTCTTTTTAAACTTTTTATATTTTTTATGTTTTATTTTTCTTTTTCTTCTATAATCATAACATCCCCAATTTCCTGGTACTTCAGTGTCTTGACAACAAATTCTATCTTGTATAAATCCTGATTGTCTATAAACCATTTGATTGCTACACATTAAACTTATTTCATCTTTTATAGTTTTTATTATAAATCCTAAAGTATATGCTTCTGCATTTCTTCCAATTTGTCTTTCTTTAATTTTATTTTGAAAATAATTATTCCATAGTGGTGGTAATTTTCTAACAAAAACTTCCTTATAATAATCTTTATCGATTCCACTTCCGAACATTATATAATAATTTTTACTATATTCACAGCAATATTCATTAAGATAACACATATTATAAATTTGTAAATGTTCCATTTTATTTTTAGCATCTTCTATTTCTTGTGTTTAGCTATAGTACTTTCATTTACCCAATTTTCTCCTACAAATTCTCTATAAATTCTTGTAACAACTCTATTTATTCCTTCACTTATGGTAATTCAAAATCCTGCTTCAATACTATCTTTCCAAATTCCTTTTGTTGTATCTTCTAATTCTCTGTACCAATTAGCTACATTTCCTTTAAAAGTTGTTAATAAATATTCAGTTCTATTTTTATTATCGGTATTACTGCGATTATAATTAAAGTGTGCTATCATATTAGTACTCCATTCATTAATAGTCTTTCTAACATCTAATTCACAATCTAGGTATAAATATGATCCTGTAATTTTCATTTGACCTGATTCTCTTAATACTGGTTTAAATTGATCTCTATACACTTTATCTTTTCTAATTTTAAAATCAAGTTTAGTATTACCATATCTTCTAGGATCTATTTCAGCTTCATATCTAGCTGTCTTAGTTTCTCCAGTTTTTCCAAAATCTTCTTCTTTAATTGTTCATGGTCCTCCTGTTCTTCCAACCATATGATTTTTAGTTATTTCTTCACAAATTTTAAATCTTCTAAGTCGAATATTAGGTTTTCCATATCTTCATTCATTATTCGTCAATAGTTAATTTTTCTTCTTTTTTGGTAAGATTTTCTTCTTGTTTTCTAAGATCAATTAATAATCTTTCTATATTATCTTTTAATTCTTCATCAAGTTCTATTAGTTCTTCATACTTTTCAATTTTATTTCTTACTTCTTTAAGTTCTTCAGTATAATCTGGTTTAAATGGTTTTTCTTTATTTAGATTTTCTATTATTCTATTTAAAAGATTTTCTATTCTTAAGAAATTATTTTGTAATTTTTCTTTTTTCTCTTCATAACTTATTTCAACTCTAGTAATTTTTTCCTCAATTATTTTTATGCCATTTTCAATTAAATTGATTCTATCATTCATACTCATCCTTTAAATTTTTTACAAGGTGGTTTAATATTTTCAAATCCTAATTTATCTAATAAAATATATATTTTATAATTAATAATATCTAATTTTTCCTCTAAAGTTACAATTTTATTAATATCATTTTTCTGTGCAATTTTTGATTTTTGATTTTGTATTTCTTCAAGTTTAGCTTCATCAAGCACTTCTAATTTATTAATTTGTTCTTTGATTTTATTGAACTGTTTAGACATATTTTTACTTAAAACTTCTAATCTTTCCTTAACTATTTTATCTTTTGGATCTATGTTATTAATTCCATCTATAGCTTCTATATCTTTAATTTTTATTTGTCGTAATTGTTGCCATAAAAATGCATTAGTCCAATTTGTAGTCATATTTAATAATTCATCTGTATTTCTCCATGAACTTAAATGTTGAAATATAGTTGTATTACATCCTCTAGTTTGATAACTTCCTATCGGTAGTCTTATATTTTCTATTTCTTGTTTATCAAATCTTATTTCTGTTGGTAAACTCATATTAATCTGGTAGGTTTAAAGGATTTATTACTATAGTATTTATCATTTGTTCTATTTCTCTCCTTAATTGTTCTTCTCTTCTTAATTCTCTTGTAATTTCACTTCTTATTAATTCTCTTTTCATTTTATTCCAATTAAAAATTTCTCTTCTATTACTTCTGGTTATTATTTGTTCTTCTAAAAATTTTATTTTGTTATCACAAATTTTTTTAGTTATTTCAGACATATTTTATTCTTTAATAGTTGTGTATTCTAAATATTCTTTTAATTTAGGAAGATCTATTTTATTGTTAATCATAGATATATAAAATTTTAATGTTATATAAAATTTTAGTTTCTTATATTCTTGTGGTAATTTGTTCGAGATATGTTTTCTCATTTATAAGTTTTTTATGTGATTCCTAAAATTATATTTATGAATATTTTTAATTCTTTTATTCAGTATCGTCAAAACTAAGATCAAAGTCATATAATTCAGCAACATTATTATAATTATCATATTGCTCTATATTTTCAAATGTTTTTCACTATTTTTACTATCTAACCAGAAAAATATAATCATTTTTATTATTTCTTTAGGTAATATTTCTTTTAACCCAAAATAAGCAATTGTAAAACATTTTTGATAATATCTAGAATCTCTTTTTATGAAATTTATTCCTCTAGTATAACTATCATAAGTTTCTGGGATATCTATTATGTGACTATAATCAATACTATTAGTATATCTAAAATGTACAATTCTATAATACAATTCGTAAGTTTCCATAATGAAAAGTTTTTCAAAGTATACAATCCTATAAAAAAATTTATATAATAATTTTCAAACAAATCTTCACACAATAAATATCTTCGTAACTTAAAATAATGGTCTTACCACGCTTCGCAAAATAGCAAGAATGTTATATGTTCCTGGTCACCTTCGTCACAAGAGTTAGCAAAAGTCCAACAGCATCCCAGCAAAACGGACACATAGGCACTCAAAACTCTCAAACAGACTCACTGTGTAGAACAACACCCAAAGCGTAATAAAAGATTTATTTCAAACTTAAAGACTTTATTGATCTGATGATAACTTGAAAGCTATTATACAAAGATTTTTACAGAGATTGATACTCCGAAGAGTGGTTTCTACTCTTTAAGAGAGTGATTACAAATATCGTTTTCAGAGAGTATATCTTTTTTGTGGGTTTTTTCTTCATGCATCTTCAAGTAAGAAAAGTCTTAATTTATAGAGAGGCTTGCACTTCACCGAGAAGCTTCTAGCCAATTTAAATTTTACAACACAAAAGTAAAAGTACAATAATTTCTTCAAAGTGGTTGAAATAATCAAAGCATTTGTCTGCTAGTGTCGGCAACTTTATTCTAGCTTTAACAGATGTCTTCTCTTTTAATGCTCACATGGTGCTATCTTGTGATGTTGCTTTCTTATCGTCCTTTATTTGTGGACGTTTCCCATCAATCTGCAAGCTTCTTTTATACATTCCTCACTTCCAAGGAATTGATCATTCAAGATTTCACAAATCTTATCCTCAAGAGTTTTTGATTCCTTGTCTCCTCTACAGATAAGGATCCAATTATTACTCATTCCATACACCATGTATTTTTCTCCATAGCAAAATTGCATGGTTGAGCAAACTGATTTGATTCCAAGGGCTTGCCTGTAAATCATCCATTTTCTATTGATAGTGGGCATCTCTTTAAAAATCTGAATATCTTTGAGTGAATTTCCATTATTTTTTCGAATAGTAACAAGATGATGTTCTCCATACCATTCTGGTTCTTTATACTCAGGACTGATAGTATAGAACTTTAATTCCACTGCTTGTTTATCACTATATTTTTTGACACAGTTAACAAATTCTCTATCAAATTGTTCAATTTCTTTTAGATCTGCTCCTGGAAAGAGTCGATCTAAAAATCCAAATGTTGTCAATTTTCGAACAATAATAGGATCTGCACCTTGAACTGCACTAATCCTTGGATAAATCGTCGTTGGAAGGGCTGTTAAGTAAAGAGAACTTCCTTCTCTGGAATTATATATCCATTTTGAGAATTCGTAATACTCCTTTTCCATAGGATGTAAATTAGTTCTAATACGATGAGTTGTAATTATTCCCTTTGGTGATTTGAGGTCACCGGTAGATTTTTTATTTTCTTAAAATTCACTGATAACAGTAGGCACCAATGGGCCTTTTGATAAGGATGTT
The DNA here is from genome assembly GCA_019097785.1 of Fraxinus excelsior. Taxonomy (NCBI): domain Eukaryota; kingdom Viridiplantae; phylum Streptophyta; class Magnoliopsida; order Lamiales; family Oleaceae; genus Fraxinus; species Fraxinus excelsior. The sequence goes on from CM032629.1 coordinate 34,527,068, forward strand.
TCACCTAAAAGGTGAGTGACTCATTTTTCACTTGTAAATTTTTCCAACAATTTGTCAATACTGACGGAGTGATTGTTGTGGACCATTTTTATGATTTTTTCCTCTTGCGAGGTAAGAGTGTCATTTCTCTTAAATTTCGAATCTCTACTTGAGGTTGATGTATTAATCTCCTGAAATGGGATGTGACTAGCCTTTCGACTGTATTCACCATTTTCTAAAAGAGGGTACTCCTGGCTGCAAGTTACAAAAAAGTCTAAACATTCTGTCAATTTTTCAACTATTTTTTCTTTATTATTGTTTAATTTCTCAATCTTTTTTCCACTCTCAACAACCTTGTTTGATAAATCGCACAAAGTTTGCCGAATATCAAGATAATCCTCTTGGACAGCAAGATAATCTGCATTAAAATCTGTTAGAAGATTTTGCAATTCATTTGTAAATGCTTCAACTTTTTCCATATTCATGATTCCTGCTCAAGAAATCAGCAAATAAGTTATCTTTTCCTTTAATATATTCAAATTTAAAATTATAAAAAGATAATAACATTTGCCATCTATGCAATCTTCTATGTTGAGGTGAATTTAGTAATTTATTATTTACTAGTCCATTAAGTTGAGTATTATCAGTTTGAACAATAAATTCTTTAGGTAACAAAAACATTTTAAATTTGTTTATTCCTTTAACAACTGCTAATAATTCTTTTTCATTGGTTGAATAATTTACTTCAGTATTATTAAATGTTCCACTAGTATATCTACAAATTTCATTTAAATCGATTTTTAATAAAGCACTCCAATATAAATCTGATGCATCGTCTGTATAATTAATTTATCCTTTTCATTAGGAAGTCTAAGTTTAGGTAAATTTTTAACACAAAGAGTATGTTTTTCATTACATCCTAACTTATTTGATTTTCTTAATAGTTTCTGCAATTTATTTCTTTTTTCTGCAAGTTTTTCTATAAATCTTTCAGCATAATTAAGACATCCTAAAAAATTCTGAATTTGTTGCTTATTTTCTAGTTTATCAGGAAACAAAATTATCTTTTCTGAAATATGAGGTTGTAATTTTATTTCATCACTATTTATTATCATTCCTAAAAATTCAATTTCATTTTTTGCTACTTCTACTTTTTTCTGACTAAGTATTATACCTTCTTTTGAGCAAAGTATAGCAAAGTTTCTAAGATGTTGAAGATGATCTTCATATGTTTCTGAACAAACAAGCATGTCATCAACATAAACAATAAGAAAATTATAAGTTTAAAAACTTCATCAATTCTTCTTTGATAAATTTGTGGTGCATTTTTAAATCCAAATGACATAACTATCCATTCATAATGTCCCTGAAGGGTACTAAATGCTGTTAATGGTATATTATTTTCTTCTAGCTTGATTTGCCAAAATCCAGATTTACAATCAAATTTTGAATAGTATTTTTTTATTTTTAGCTATATTTATTAAGACTTCTTTATTTGGTAGATAATATCCATCAAATTTAGTATTTTTATTAAGTTCTTTATAATTTACTATCATTTTAGGTTTTCCTCTTTTTATTTCTGCATGATTTCTAACCATAAAGGCTTGGCTACTATGAGAGCTATTACTTCTTCTCGTAAGTTTTTGATTAAGAAGTTCTTGAATTTGTACTTGAAATTCTTCTTTATTTTCTTGATTATAAAGCATATGTTTGACTCTAATAATAATTGTAGGTTCAAGTAATTCTATTTTAGCTGTAATTTTTTATTTTTTTCCATTTTTCAAGTGGATTATCATTATAATTTTTGGCTAAAAGATCATTTATTTGGTCAAGAGTAATTGTTCTAATTGAATATTTGAGTAATTTTTGTATAAATTCTGTCTTTTCACCACGCTGAGTTGGCTGAACTCTGAATGGTTTAAATTCTCTAGCAATTTTTAGTAAATGTCCACATGGGGTTCTTAATTGAATAGTATAAATATTTTGACTATATTGACTAAACTGTTGTAAAAAGTTATTTCCTAGAATAATATGACAATCATTTATATTATATTGGTAAACATTTTTTACAATTACAATTTTAGATCCTATGATAACTTCTATATTTTCATTTTTGTATTTTAATGATTCTTTTGCTCCAGTTATTTCTTGTAGAGTTAATTATTGTTTGTTTTCTATCCATTTTGGTAATAAGAATTATTTAAAAACAGTTATTTCAACTCATGTATCTATTAAATCACAAGTAGTTATTTTTTATTCGAATATAGTTATTTGCATATATACACTTATTGGAAATTTTATTTCTCTACTCATTTTTCTTTAGGGCAATATGTAGTTATTCCTTGATGTATAATAAAAATTCATTCTTTGTCTATTTTATAATTATCTAGACTATCTAAGAATGAATTTCCTAATAATAATGATGTTCAAAATTCATATTATTATCTATATAACATTCTATGTTTAACAATAAACTTCCAAATTTAATTTGAACTTGTCCTAGTATATCACAAGAGTTTATTTTTCTCTCAAAATCTCTATAACTATAGGGTTCTACTTTTTTCTTTTTAATTCCTTCATCTATAAGAGAGCAAATATGATTCTGACTTGCTCCAGTGTCAATAAGTATTCTACTTTCATTTATCCATTTATTTCCATTAAAGAATTTTCCTTTTATTCCATAGACACTACTATTTTTATTTTGTTTTATTTTTGAAATACCATGTCTTGTGGTACTACTACTTCCAATAATTATCTTATTTTCTTTATAAGTTATTTGTTTTGGTATTAAAGGTTGATCAATACTTATAGCATCATCATGTCCTATCTCAAAATTTTCTATTTCTTCTATATTTTGTTCTCTAGGTAGAATTGCTTCTCCTATATCTCTGAATTCTTCATCGATTTCTATAAAAGGTTTTTCCTTATATATATTTTCATAATTACTATTTGTATAACAATATAATCCTTGATATAATATAGTAAAGACTTTATTATCATCTTTTAATATTTTATTAGGCATCTTAAAATGTAGACTAAGGCAATCATCTAAATTTTTATCATTTATATGTACACAATATCTTGATAACAAGTAAATTTTAATTTTTTATAGGCTAAATTTTCTTTAACTATTCCTAAATTTTCATTTTCTGCGATTATACATCTTTCATCTTATAAATTAAGTATTATACGGCTATTAATTTCTTCTTTAAAACATGATTTTATTATTATTTGTACCCCAGCAAGGTAAATATAAGATATTTTACTTCTTTTTTCTTGTTTTAATTTTCCTAAGAATTCATTTATATTTCTTTTTGTTATTAAATTTAGTTTTATTTTTCCCTGGGTATGTTTTACATCTATGGTTTTTTCTATTTCGTGATATTCATTAATAACCAGCTTTTTTCTTTTAAAGATTGAACCTAAAATATTAAATAATCTATTTTCTCCTGGTGGCTTAAGATTTAATTCTGCTTTATTAATTTTTCTAAATTTTTATCATTTATATGTACACAATATCTAAATTTTTATCATTTATATGTACATAATATCTTGGATAACAAGTAAATTTTAATTTTTTATAGGCTAAATTTCCTTTAACTATTCCTAAATTTTCATTTTCTGCGATTATACATCTTTCATCTTATAAATTAAGTATTATAGGGCTATTAATTTCTTCTTTAAAACATGATTTTATTATTATTTTTCCCTGGGTATGTTTTACATCTATGGCTTTTTCTATTTCGTGATATTCATTAATAACCAGCTTTTTTCTTTTAAAAGCTGAACCTAAAATATTAAATAATCTATTTTCTCCTGGTGGCTTAAGATTTAATTCTGCTTTATTAATTTTTCTAAATTTTTCCCAATCAAATTTTCCTTTTAAAGCATATCCTTCTAAAACTTCAGTTTCTATATTTTTAGTATTTTCAATTTTCATGATCTATAGGGCTCTGATACCATTTTACCGGGGGGGGGGTTGTGCAAAAATACAATTATTAACAAAAATACAAAATTAATTAATATCGTCGGACTCAATTCACGTGGAAAGAGTTGATGGTGAAATAATTAAGTTTTAATTCCAAAAGAATTTGTCGAATTCTAAATTAAAAATTTTTAAGGACTAAAATGAAATTTATTTCATATTAGAATGACTTGTTTTGAAACTTTTTATATTAAGGGTATTTTCGGAACTTTAAAATTTTAAAATGGTCAAAGGCCAAAATGAATAAATGGCCTTATTTTTTAGGCTATTTCCATACATTTCCCCAACAAGGTTGTTGTGAAGAACCGACAGGCAACAGGTGAAGGCAAAGCAAGTTATGTTCCACCGGAAATAGAATTTTGCATTACTATGAAATCTCGGCAAAAAGTAACTACAATTTTGAGAAGCCTTTCCAGTGCCTTGCCAGGAAACTTGCTGGGTTAGTAGTATAAACCAGTGACTGGTCTTGTAAATCAATTGAAAAAGATGGGTTTAGTCGCCATTTTCCGATTCAATCGCATCGTTTGCGGTTTGAATTGCTATAGGTGAATGTTGAGCTATTATTTTTGTGCTATTAGAGTTGTGGAAGTTTTAGATACATTTGGTTTAACTGGATTTGATCTCCTAAACACGAGTGCAGGGGCGGACGCAAAACTTTAAAGTTATGGGGCACAATTGAACTTGCAAAGAAGTTGGGAGAAATTTTACAATCGAAAATTTATGTCTAAAAAAATCATACTCCATGTAATTTTACATCTGAACATTTACATGAGATATGACTTTTTCGGATGTAAAATTGTGAAAATTTTTGATGTCATATTCTATATAAAATTTCCAAAAAAAAAAAAGAAGATAAAAATTACATTGAGAAATTTGTATCGCAAAAATAATAAATATTAATGAAATAATTGATTTTTTAATAAAAAAAATGCGAGTTAGATGTTTTTCTTTAAAACTCACGTTTAGCGTATTTTTAACTATTTTCGATATCTGTTTGGACTATTCGATATGCCCGTAATGTAATTCTCGAAATAAGTTTTGAGATGTCATAAACAATTTATAGATTCGATTAGCGTATGATAGTCGAAGAATTTTTAAAACTAGCATATTATCGAAATTCAAATTTATTGTGATTTTGCTCCTATTTGATGCAGATTAAAAGTAAATTTTTAGTAAATTTTGATAAAAGTTAAGCATTTATTGATTCAATGAAATATGTTATTATAATTAATTGTTAATTTTGATTTAAATTAAAATTAAAATTTCAATCGGTACCAAACATGATTTTATTTTAAAAAAAAAAATTCTCAAAAGTTGGGGGCCACTTGCCCCCCGGGACACCCCTGAGTTCGCCACTGCACCAGTTATTAGTTTATGATAGGCACTACATCATGTGTGTCCCGTCAAACAATGTTTAGTTTATACTAAGTACCGGTGCTTAGTGTAAGTTTATGCCCTAAATTCAATTGATTTTGGACATAAAACATTTTTTATATATAATTGATGCATTTTATTTGTGGTAGATGTATCATTCAATTTAATTAATATTTTAATGAATTAAATAGTAGAATTCGTAGATTTAAGTTTTAGTAATTTGTTAATCACAAGGAGTTGTAATTGTAAAATACACATTATATTTGATTGAATCTTAATCATTAGCAGTCGTAAGTAATAACGAGATACGAATATCGTTATTACGAATAGACCATCACATATGACATTTCTTACTTGTGAATTATGTAGCTGATCTCACAAGTTAAAGTATTGTGATACTTAAATGAACACATAAACGTTTTATTATAGAGCAAAACGTTGAAGACCGTTGGGGAGACTCCACATGAATAACTATTTGAGTCGGTAGTTAATCTTTAACGTTTGGTAGTATAATTGTTCCTTCGACTTGAGGTCATTGTAGTGTTTTATATGAAGACAGTCATATTTTGGTAATGTTGGATATTGTTTTGCCAAAGGTAACTAATGCAACATAGTTCGGGTATGTGAAGAATTGTATGAAAGTTGTGAGTGATCAATAAAAGATTCATCATTCTTAGATAATAAGAGATTATAATCTACATTTCATTCAATTAAGTTGATAACACAATTTTTGGCAAATGTGTACTCATAAGTCGAAAAATAGGTTTCGACTTAAATTGACTTAATAGTGAGATGAAAAATATGATCGACAATTGAGACTGACGCATCCATATTTCGTAATTGATTGGATTATATTGACGAAATGATTATAGTTTCAAGGTAAACGAACAAGTTTTATTTTGTCATATTACGTGACATTTTTCGTTACATGTATTGCTTTGACAGATGTCAATATATGCTGACAGAGATGAATTGATGATAAATTAAAAAAGAAAATTTAATCGATTTCTATTAAACCAAAACAATAATCTATGTTGTTGACATCGTGATCGAAAACATAATGGATCATACACAAAAAGATAATTAGAAGAATAAGATTCGTCAATTAATTAATTAACAAGTATTGAGCAATTAATTAATTTGGTTGCATGTTAATATGCTCAAATTAATTAATTAGATTAATTAATTTATAGACCAAATTTAATTAATTGGATTGATTAAATATTAGATCAGGTCAAGTTTAGGAGACGTGTTAAGCGTGCTTAAGATTTTATTAATGGGCTGTTAGTGTTTGAAAAATTGCAACACAAGACGATTATATTCTTGCTAGCACAAGATTCTCATCATAGTCTGGATAATTGATAGCTGTGAATTGAAGATTAGAATTGTTCTTCAAGAAATTCATTAAAAGTATAATTTTCTATCACAATTTCTATTTAAATATAAAATAGATATTTGGTGAAAATCGAAATTTGTTTAATTTTTCGCTATACATGATTAAGTAACTTCCCAAGAGATCATGACTCATGGTTTAACCATGTCTATCTTTTTTCACCTACTCTATACATGATTAGATCTTGCACAACTTTATTAATTACTAAATTGTGTTGTAATCTCCTTTCCAATTTAGTCCATATTCCCATGTTATGTATGTATTCATTACTAGTTTCATGCCTTTTAAGGTTAAAACTAAGATTTTTCAATCATTTATTTTTTTCATTAGCTAATTGATTATTGTCTCATTCTTGCTTAAACAACTTAAAACAAAAGCAAAAAAATTTATCCAATGAAATTGAGTAGACCAACTATTTCTATCACTCGTCTCACCATTTGATAAATACCAAAAGTAATATGTAGAAGATAAATGTCAATTTTCTAATGTCTAAATGCGAAGAGAGAGAGCCTTTCATTATTTTTATTTAATTGTTCATTTTATTTTATATTAAAATTGTAAAGTTACTATTTTGTCATTTTTAAAAATTGGTCAAAATTTACTATTATGATCAACGAATGGTCATATTTTATTCATTTGGACCGTAGGGGCAGATTTTTAAAAAATTTGGTATCTCAAATGGTACAAATGGAAATTAATTTTTCCAAAAATATATATACATCCAAATTTTTAAAAAATTTGGTATCTCAAATGATACAAATGAAAATTAATTTTTCCAAAAATATATATACATTAAAGTTTAGCCGTCACTGAAGCTCCGCCACTTTTTGAAGATTCGCTCTTAGCGTTCAGTGAAGTCGCGCTTTTTCTACCGATTAGGCTTTCTATTTTCTTTATTTTTTACTTTTTAATTATACACAGATAATTTATCGTGTTTTCATAATTGAACTCCACGAATCTTTGGACTCTTGTAACTGAGCCCTTCTTCGTCTTCAATGGAGTCCTGTTATCACCATTTTTCTTCTTCACCGAGCAGCATCCATACTCTGAAGAAGCCTTCGTTGTTGCCCATCACGGTAATAAATACAAATTTTTCTAGTAGTTCGGGTAGAAGATGTTATATTGTCACAAATATGATGAAGCCCTCAATGCAAGAAGCAGCCTCTGCTTTTTCTTACAAGAAATTCGTTCACTTTGCTTTGGAAGAAACCAGGAAACATACCCATTTAAGCCCCTCTCCCTTACAGGTAAAAACTCTTTTGCTTATATATGTATGTTTAGTGTATTTCGAGTCCCTTTTTATGTTTATATGGGTAAGTTATGTGAAGTGGCCAAGTTTTATCCACATGGGTTCATTTCTTAAAGATTAGAGTTTTCCAGTTGGGAAGATATGAATTAACAAGTTTTAGTTTGTTTAAAAATTGGATTTTTCTTTTCTTTTTTAAGAATTTATTTTGGAGGACATTCGTGGAAATTAATCAGTCTAGGCTTGAAATTTGTGCCCCTTGGTGTAAGGTTTAGTGAGGTTGTGTAGTTATCTTGAGATTGGAGGTGATATTTATAGTAAAAATGTTTTTAAAAGAAACGTGGTAAGGCTTTGAAAGAACAGAATTTGGCAGTGATTTGGATGGCTATATCGAATGCAAGTTTGTTATTGTTGTTTTGTTTGTATTTTTTGACTGATATACATTTTAGTAATTAAGATACTTCACTTTATTTTACTATCTACCGTCATGATTAATCCATTTTTTTTTTCGTACAAGGCAAACATTCTCTAATGCACTCTGTGTTATCATTTTGTTTCTTAAACTCGTCATTAGCCAAAACTGAAGAAGCATATAAAGTTGCAAACGCCAATTCACTTTGTTATTTCTGACTTGTAGCAATGCACGAGTTTTCTGCCCTGTCTACCTATTAGTGACTGATCCCTTCTCTTTCTGCAGGAAAATTTCAGTCACTTGATGGCCATGGATGGGAAAACAGAGCTTCAAATGCTCTCTTATGAGGCTCCTAAGATTAGACTATTGCGTAGTTTGTGTGTTGAACAGAGTGACGGAATTCAGGTTAATTTCCATACAAAGACATCCTTTATTTTTTTTATAAGTCTTAGGCAGATGATCCTTGCCATCCTCTATCTTGGTCGGTCTTGTAAAGAGATAAAGAAGTTCCAATTTCCACAGTTTAATAAATCTTATAATTAATTGTAGTTGCTTATTTGATTGAAATGTGATCACCATGCATGAAAACTATATGTAATAATTTTTCTTGTTGCTGCTTAGATTGCCACATGAGCACCATATACAGCTCTCAAGTCAGAATGTAACTTTTTATTTGTGTCTGTAAATGTTTCTTGCATTTATTTTCGATGCTAAAATGAAACTGAAGTATTTCATTTTTATTCAATATTCACTACTTTTTGTACAGCAAGAAAAACTCCTTTTATAATTGATTTATTGTTTTCTTTGTTTCAACCCAAAAACATTATCTTGTCAAAGTTAAAAGACATAACATTTATTTACGTCAGCAGTGCTACAGACTGCAGTTAACTATATTTAGTCCATTTCAGAACTTTCTCCTGTATATATTTGGGAATTTTCATTAAATTGCTTTTGTTTAGTGAATCTTACTGCCAATCACTTGGTCAGAAAGATGAAATTGGGAATGTATATCCTCATTATGCATGTATATCAGACTATTAATCCTAATTTGGAAGCACTTTGTCCAGGTCTTGGATCTTGGTATATTCCCCAGACCAGAATTTGATCTACCTATTTTTTGCGCCAATTTTTTCACCACTGCTACCATGAACATCATTGTACTGTAAGCTCTTTGATTTCCTTTCTTTGACTCTCAGAATTGTCTCTTTTTGAGTGTTGAGTCCAGAAATAGATAGAAACTGATATAAGTGGTCAATAGCTGTAAACTGGTTAAAGATCTACAATGAATGTTGTGAATATGCATACTTCATAGACATTCAATCTTCAATAGTTGATTGATGATCGAATGCTGACCATCTATATATATATCAAATAACTTTGTTAATCTCATTGAATTTTTTATATATCTTGGGGCATATTTTATCTGTGATGTTTAACTATTTATAGGGACCTTAACCCGTTACATGATATCATCAATCAGAGGGATTACAAGGAGAAGTATTATAAGTGTTTAATTCCTCTTGGCCTTAAGCATGCTGAGGTGAACAAATTTTAGTTGTTATTCTTTAAATTTGACTTTCAAAGATTCCTATGTAAATATATTTGCCCCGTCTGAAATCATGGTATGGTTAACACAGATTTCTTGCAGCTTTTACCCTGGGGAGGAAAGATTACGAGTGAATCTTTGAGATTTTTCTCACCAATAGTTATATGGACCAAGTTCTCTCCTAGCGAATCTAAGCACAGTGCTTTATATTGTGCCTTCAAGGAATATCTCAAGGTATGCACGAAACTGGTGTCTAGAATGTAAAAATGACGGCCTTGCGTTTACATGCCATTTAGTCTTTCAAATCTATGGACACATAAACCCTATTGCTATCGGAGCCCATTTCAGGTGAACATGAACTTCATCGCTATAAGAAATATTTGGTTAAGCTTAAGAAGTTTACTTGTCAAAGGAATAAGCAAGTTTCATTAAATCATTTTTTATTGGTAAAATTTGGAACACCATAAGAAATATTTGGTTAAGCTTAAGAAGTTTACTTCTCAAAGGAATAAGCAAGTTTCATTAAATCATTTTTTGTTGGTAAAATTTGGAACTAAGTTACTTATTTTTATAGACCTTAAGAGTTACTTTCAAAATGAGATTTTTTATTTTTTTTAATTAAAAGTATGAAAACAAAGGTGACATATTTAAACATATTTGGAAACTAAAAGTTACTTAAAATTACTTATTTGAGCTTAGCCAAACATTCTCTCCGTTTACTGTAGTTATTATTTTCTGGTTTCGTTTTCAGGTGTGGCTCGAGCTGATGGACCAAGCAACAGAGGAGACCAGAGGTCCACAAATTATGTGCAATCTTGAAGCACAGCATAGGTATCTGACATGGAGAGCAGAAAAGGTAAACACCATTGTTCTGTTGTAGGATTGTATTACGTCCGCATCTATGTGCCATAGAGTCATGACTTATGTTTGCTAATGGATTTGTTAGACTTGTCTTCTAGTGAATAAAAAGCACCTGCAATCTGCTCTAGTAACATGATGGTTTAAAGTGCTTCTTCATTACTTCTTCCTCACAAATTTAATCAGTTTGTTGTGTAATTTGATTCTAATACGGAGTCTTTACCATCCGTAAATCAATCTGAGTCAAGGCCATCCATGAACAAATCTGCCATTGATGATACTTCTAGTCCTTACTTTCTTCATCACTCAAACAGTCCGGTATTAATTCTGGTTTCTCAGCGACTTACTGGAGATAACTATGCCTCCTAGAGTCGTGCATTGACTATTGCCCTGTCTGTAAAGAATAAACATGGTTTCGTTGATGGAACAATATCCAAACCTGAAGGTACTAATTCTGATCTGATTAATTCATGGATTAGAAACAACAATATAGTCATTTCATGGATTCTGAATTCCATTTCTAAAGAAATCTCTGTGAGTGTAATCTATGCAATTTCAGCATATGAGATTTGGAATGATTTAAAAGATAAATTCCAACAGAAAAACGGACCTCACATTTTTCAATTGAGAAGAGAACTGATGAATCTGGCTCAAGATCAAAACAATGTTAGTCAGTTAGTGTTTACTTTACTAAACTCTAAACGATTTGGGAGGAATTCAATAATTACCATCCTAGTTGCAACCGTGGAAATTGTACTTGTGGTGGTGTTAAAGAGTTGAATGCTCATCATCAAATGGAGCGCATAACGTCATTCCTCACGGGGCTAAACGATTAATTCTCTCAAGTCAGATGACAGATGTTACTTTCAGAGCCATTACCTCCAATCAATAAGGTATTTGCCTTAAGGTATTTGTGGTGGTGTTTGGAATTAATGGGAATGTCAAGAGGAAGGAGATACCTTATTGCTCTCACTTTAACTTTCATGGCCATTCAATTGATAAGTGCTATAAAATCTATGGATATCCACCTCGATATAAGACAAGATTAAGGGATGCATCTGGATCAAACAATAAGCCAACAAATTACTCTGCTCTTAGAGTCTTTGGTGTGGAAGCGTTTTTTGAAATTATTGTAATAAGAATTGAAAATAAGAATTATATTGGAATAATCTTGCTTTGAATTGATATTTGATTGATTTTCTTGAAAAGTGTACAATACTCATATATATATAGGCGGAATTATTCCTTAATCTTATTAATAAAAGGAAAATAAAATAAGTAAACTAATAAAGTCCTAATCTAATTAAAAATCATATTCTAATCAATAAATAAAAGAATCATATTCTCAACAAGACATAAGAAAAAAAAAGATAATACTTATTACAATTAGACATTTTATTATAAATATATAATCCTAATCCTATTTACAATATGATTGTCCTACATCAATCTCTCTCACTTGAAAAAAACTTATCATCGAGTTTTGTTAAAAAAAAATCCTTGATAACTTGTGTATATTCGAATTTGGCTGGGACTTGAGGAAATTCTTTGGCCACATGTTGTGTTCTATGCTCGTTGAAACAACTAACATTCATAACAGTTAAGGTCTGCAAATTTTTGTCAGCTTGCTTCTCCACGGGCTCGCGATTTCTTTCAAGACTCAATGCAGTCAGCATCTGCGTGATGTTGTGAAGGGTTTCATTGATTCTCTCAATTCGTTGTTCGAGTTTGTTGAGCCTCCCTTCATAGTCTCGACGGCCATCAGTACCTTCGCCGACCATCGGATTAAGGCAATTTCCTTGCTCTAATACCAATTTTGGTGCGAAAGTGTTTTTTGAAATTTTTGTAATAAGAATTGAAAATGAGTATTATATTGGAATAATCTTGTTTTGTATTAATATTTAATTGATTGTCTTGAAAAGTATACAATACCCATATATTTATAGGCAAAATTATTCCTTGATCCTATTAATAAAAGGAAACTAAAATAAGTAAACTAATAAAATCCTAATCTAATTAAAAATCATATTCTAAACAAGAAATAAGAATAAAAAGATAAAGCTTATTACATTTAGACATTTTATTATAAATATATAATCCTAATCCTATTTACAATAGAATTGTCCTACACCAGTCTTTGGTTTCTTGGCATTTGCTTCCACCTTGTCTGCCTACCCCATAGAAATAAGTTCCAACCACATGCCAGATTGTGTGTATTTCTGGGATATCCATCAGGAGTTAAATGCTACAAACTCTATGATGTGGCTTCAAAACAGATATTTTCATCAAGAGATGTCATATTTCATGAAGATATTTTTCCTTTTCATACAGTCATTGCAGCTGATCGTCTTACTGATCCCTTTCCTGACTTAGTTCTGCCAAATCCTTCATTGTCTATTCCCCAAGTTACCAATTCTGAACCAGTTGACCATATCCATGATTATATCCCAACCATTAACACTCATACATCATCTCAAGAAGAATCATCTCATGCATTGCAACCTATTGTCGATCATTCAAATATCACACCAAGTGTTGATCTCACTCCAAATATCAATATCAGAAAACCACAAAGAATCATCAAACCTCCAAGATATCTTAGAGCCTATCATTGTAACATGATTTCTCAAAATTCCAAACATTCTTTTCATTTGCCTCATAACATTGGTCGCTTTATATCGAATGACAAGTTGTCTCCCAATCACAATCACGAACACTTGATATTAAATATCTCATCCCAAGTCGAACCAAATTTCTACCATCAAGCTGTAAAATATCCCGAGTGGCGTGCAACCATGAAACATGAACTTGATGCTATGGAATTGAATCATACATGGTCTGTTGTGCCTTTACTATCTGATAAACACCGTGTGGTTGCGGATGGATATACAAGATAAAATACAAATCAGATGGTACAATTGAAAGACATAAAGCTCGATTTGTTGTTAAAGGTTATACACAATAAGAGGGCATCGACTACTTTGATACTTTTTCACCAATGGCAAAGATTGTAACTATCAAAGTTCTACTTGCTCTTGCAGCATGCCGTAATTGGCATTTGGTTCAGTTAGACGTCAACAACGCCTTCTTGAATGGAGACTTGTTTGAGGAGGTGTACATGGACCTTCCTGTTGGATATAAAGTTCAGAACAATACCAAGCCGGAAGGGAAGTTAGTTTGTAAATTGCACAAGTTCATATATGGACTCAAGCAAGCATCTCGGTAATGAAATTCCAAGTTTTCACAGGCTCTCATTCAATTTGGTTTTACTCAATCAAAGGCAGACTATTCATTGTTTACTAAAGGTTTTGGACCTGACTTTGTGGCATTATTGATGTACGTTGATGACATTGTCATCGCTGGTCCCAATTCTCAAGCTATTAATTCTCTAAAAATCTTCTTACATTCTCAATTTAAGATGAAAGATTTGGGCTGCTTGAAGTATTTTTTGGGCATTGAAATTGCTCATTCAAAGTCGAGCATAGTCATTTCTCAGAGACATTATGCCTTACAATTAGTGGAAGATGCTGGATATTTGGATTGCAAACCGGTTAATACACCTATGGATCTAAAAGAATGTCTTAGCATACATGAGGGGATACATTGCCCGACACTTCCTACTACACACGTTTGATTGGAAGACTGATCTATTTGACACTATCCAACCTTGACATCACATATGCCGTTCACAAATTGAGTAAGCTTATATCCCAACCTCGATTGCCACATCTCAAAGCAGTACACACCCTTCTTCGTTACTTGAAAAACAACCCTGATCAATGCCTATTCTTTTCAACATACTCACCTTCACAACATGGTTCCGCATCTTCCTAGGTGACTTATTGATTTCTTGGAAAGCTAAAAGATAGCTTACAGTAGTATCCCGCTCATCTAATGAAGCAGAGTATCGAGCCCATGCTACAACCATTAGTGAAATTTTATGGATCACTCAATTGTTGAAAGGTTTTCAGATCTCTGCAACCTCTCCTGCTATTCTATTTTGCGACAATCAAGAGGCAATTCAAATTGCCACAAATCCCACCTTTCATGAACGAACCAAGCTGATGTGAATCAACGTAGAAATAGTAGCTCCGAAACCCACAAAATATTGAATCACAACCCTAAGAAAGCTAAAATCCTGATTTGAAGCTTGACCCAATAATTTATTGAACCAAAGAACCAAAATAATTGCTAACGATATCTTGACCTTGTGATCACAAAAATTATGAACTTTGCTATGAAGTAGTTGAATTCCACAGAGAGTACGAATCTTTGATAAGTTCGAATAGTTTGAACGCCACAAAAATTGAAAATATTTGATTAGTTTTGTTCAATTAAGAACAAGATAGGAAGTGAAATTTTTTAACATTATGATTAATTCTCAAAAAATTAACGTCTTTATTGTACAATGAATGTGCCTTTTATAGGACAAAACTCCTAATTAATACAAAACTCTAATTCTAAAGACAATCCAAATAAACTACAAAACAAATCTGAATAAAATTAAAATACTACAAAACATAAATGCCCTTAAACTAATTGGAAACCTAAAAACGCAAAAATGGATCTTTAAACAACCGAATCTAACCCTGAAAGTTTGACAAAGTCATCCAACAAACTTGTGCAGAATCGAAAGACGTTTCCGGATTGTACCCATGAGCGAAAATCCAACAATCAAACTGAAAGTTATATGCATTTTTGTACATCGAGTACGTTTTCGCACATACTTCATATTCCTTCCATTTTCTATTTGGTTTAGGATCTTCTCTTCTAATTGATCTGTATCACTACGAAACATACAATGGATTCTTGTTAGCTCACCCTCCATGATTCTCATCACAAACATATCGAAATCGACTGTCACTTCATTCGAGATAAAATTGCAGCGGAATGATTAAACTTCTTCCAATCCGATCACGACACCAACTAGCTGATGTTTTTGCCAAACCACTCTCATTCCTTTATTATACAAGATGTCTGTTAAAAACATTTACAAGAGGGGGATTATTAAAGATGTAGATACAAAATTTGTATACATTTGACAGTTAAATGATTCCGTTAGTTATCAATTAGTTAGGTAGTTGAGTTGTTAGTTAGTTGTCAGCTAAATGGTCCTGTATGCTATTTATATAGATGCTGTAATTCATTTTCAATCACGTTGAATGAATGAGATTCTTTCTTTTACAATTCAACTCTAGAATCTAATAAAAAGAAAATCCAGGAAACAAAAAATTAAATGAAGGCTGATGGAAAATTATGAATATCAGGATCCAGGTCATCAAGTTTTGACAAGATTAATTGGGGAGACTCGTGCTAAGGTATCTGTTTGGGGTTATGGAGCATTATATTTTATATTTCTTTATCTAATTGTTTTACATTGTCATTATTTGGTAGGAAACAATTAGAAAGTTCCTCTTCAATGGAGTTGACGAGCTTGGAAGCAAAACATTTCTCGACTACTTTCCAGAGTATGAGTGTGAGGATGGAACTATAAATCAGAAGCGCAGTGTGATTGGAAAATCATTTGTAAGTCGACCCTGGGATAGTAGAGGAGAATTTATTGGTGACAATTATGGATAGATAGCCTGCATTTTTAATCCTCTTCTCCTTGTATTCAAATCATCATCCTTCGTGCTGTCACCATTGTCCTATTTTGTCTACTATCTAATATGTAAATCGTATCGTCTGCACCAAACTCATTTCTTCCTATAATCAAGGCTGTCATTACATGGAAGCAAATGCAGAAATCTCGTGAAAGTTAGTTCGAGAGAAAGATTACGTAATATTCTCATTAGGTATTCGAGTTCAGTTTCTCATCCCTAACCATGAAATTACTAAAAGTTCAGCATGTCTTGCAAAAATATGGACCCCGTTTGTGATTGATTGAACGTGTTGATGGGTGGAGCTTCCTCTTTGTTAAAGAATAAAGATATTGAAAGAATGTCGTAAATAGTTTGAGACATTTTCCTCGTACTTTGATTATCATTATCAGTAATTTGGTTGGGTAATCAGCATAGAACCTTTACTCTTTTAGTTCTTTGTTACCTTGTGAATTTTCAGCATTTTTCTGTTTCAAAGTTTTGGACACTATAGCCATCCAAGTTCTTGATTCCCTTTTTTTCTTTTATTTTGATTGCTATGCAAGATTTAAAGCATGGAATTTAATTCCTTTTTTGACAGTTTTTAATTCCCATTAGGCTACAAGAATCAGACAGTCCCATTCTTTTTCTAAACAGATACAGATACCATTTCTTTAGGTTCTAAGGAGTCCAACATCATTAAGTGGTTTACAATAATGGCGCGTTTGGTAGAAATGATTTGATAGAACAGAGTTGTGTCCATTTTTGTGGACCAAACATGCACCGAAAGTACGACATAACCAAGAAACCTCTAATTTCTGAACCAACAAGGCAGTAGCTTACAGTGAATAGAATGCAATCTTAGTTAATGATCTTTTGATGGTTAACGCCAAATTTTTGGCAATATCATGTCCCCATATATAAGCAATTATCAATAAGCTGGTAGAAATGAGCAAATTGGAAGTCCTCAAGGGCATTTTGGTCCACCTCTCTTGGTTTTCCAGTTATTGTAGCAAGGGCAAACTTGCTTGTTGCCATATGTCCCAGGAGGCACACACAGACACTTAGCACAGCATTTTTGACAGAAAAACATGCACGGCTTCTTGAATGAAGTTTTTGAGCATCTACCAGTGCATCTAGGTGCACATTCTGCATGAAAGACGGAGCTTCATTTAGAATATGGGTAAAAT
The DNA here is from genome assembly GCA_019097785.1 of Fraxinus excelsior. NCBI lineage: Eukaryota > Viridiplantae > Streptophyta > Magnoliopsida > Lamiales > Oleaceae > Fraxinus > Fraxinus excelsior. The sequence goes on from CM032629.1 coordinate 34,544,630, forward strand.
TTACTGCAGTCGAACGTATATGAAATTTCATCTAGATCTTTGAACCCTTTTTTTTTTTTTTTTTTTGTCAATAGTGGTCCAAAGTTAGCTATTTAGAACTTCATTGGAGCCTGAGACTGTCCTAATGACACATTGACATTGTCCTAACAGTTTGCTCAACTTAGTTGAGCTTGATTCTTTATGGTTTGTTTAATGTCTAGTTCAATAGAGTACTACGTATTAAATATGCCCTTGATTTCAGCAACGTTGATAATATTATGAACAGTAACCCACTTCGAGGCTGAAGGCTCCCCTGAGAAGCGCCATACTGCAGTCAAAACAGTGAAAGTAATATTAGCCAAAGGAGAAGGGAAACTATTTGTAGTCGACCTCAATTATTTAATTTCTACCAAACGGGGGCTTTAAAAAAGAACTTAGTTTGTTGCTGCACTAAAGAAAGGCAAAAAAGTGTATTTTTATAAGTAGCATCTGGTCTTACCATTTGGCTGTTTCCCTGTGGTTCAAGCTGAGAAGCTGGTAGCAAGGTGCTCGAAGCCTACAAAATTTGATTCAAGGTATGTAATATATGTGTAAGAGATAAGATACTGAAGTAATTTTTGGCACACTGCACTAGACAAGATCAAGGAGTATCATAAAGCAGAACATAAATATGTTTTTATCCCGTCTAGTCGACAATGTAGTTACTTATGGCGTGTGAGCGATTTTTCTGGAGTTAGCTAGTTAATTTGTGAATTACCTTATTGTGGGCTAGAATAACAACCATGAAGAATATTAGACAGAACAAGAAGGTTAGTTTCTTTGCCATTGCTTGGAAAGTATACATGCCGAGAGAGAGAGAGAGAGCTGCGTGTTTTTTAATGCTTAATTGGGTAGGACACAACAGTATCAGAATGAGACATAAAGTAACATTTGCTCTTGGATATGACACCCATGCCCTTATCCCAAGTCCTTGGGCCTTTCTGACACACGTTATGTTACATACCAAATATATAATTTGTTAGTTTAAGTTTTTAGATGGTTAGTTCAATTAGAAGTATAAATTAATATGTCTTATGCATGCCACTGGCCCCTATAGCCCATGCTTGGGGTAGTCTGACACGTTTTATCACCTTAAGTTCAATATAGCTCCTTCCAAAAAAGCAGTAAAGACATTTTTCTCTGTAGGTATTAGAGTCTTTTTCGATACAAACCATTAAATGACGGAAGTAGAGCTAAGCATCAAACCAAACCCTTTCTATAGCAGTTAAAGACTTTGAATACAAGTCTCATCATTTCCTAATTATACAAATTGTGTAATGTTAACTATTTGATGAAAAAATAAATGTGGTCTACGAGGGAGAGCGTGTAAAAGATGTGTAATCTAATAAAATAAGTTTGTCCTTTCTCGAACAATTTAAATTTTAAATGTGATGTATCCACAGGTAGTAATCTCTCTTGGTGCAAAAATTTGCACAAAAGCTTATGTTTAGGGCTAGAAAGATTGGAAAGAAATTACATTCAATATTCTTTTTTTCCCTTATGCTTAGTAGAATTAAAGGGATGTCAAGAAGACATTCTTATGCTTTCTCGGCGAGGACAATATTGAAATACAGTGAGACTTATAGTTGGTTCCAAATTCTAAAGACGAGTTGAATGTTAATTTTGACATTGTATTTACGCAATTCAAGTTTGTTCACAAGAACACGAGGATAAAATAGTACCGCATTGGCAATTTATGCAGGATTTGTAATTGCCTTGTTATAATCCACGTGCAATGAAAACCATGAAGGCCATGGGTAGGCCATCAACATGTGCAATCACATGCCTCTTTTGGATATATGGTCACCTTTCAAGTCCCCACCTCCACTCTGCCTTCAATACAATTTTAATGATGATGAATTGATTAAACATGGTATTTTGAACTGACAAAATATCTGAATTTAAGTCTCCAGTTATCCATTTATAAAATTTTTGCACACGTGTTTGATGAAAAATATAAATCTGACTTGTAACGGAGATGAGTCGTGGTGAAGACATAATTTAAATAAATAAATTTGTTCGTGTTTGATGGTAAAACTTTTAGATTAATTGATTTGACCACCTACCAATTGGCAAAAGAGTAACTAAATGCAAGGAGAAGAGAGGTGTATGAATGTGCAACAGCCAAATTTTCAACCATCCCAAATAGGCCTTTTAGAGAAATTATTTGCTAATTGAGGCTGGATTTGATGATAGAGTTGGACCTTTTTCTGCTTTTTGTCCGTGTGGTGGGAGTTGAGCAGGGCCTTCTTATCAAGCCATTTTCTTCTCCCCAGCACTAGTTGATGCTCATGCTTGCACGTGGCTTGTTATTGTAAATGCGCACGTGACGTATGTAAGATGTTTGTCAATTATTCTATCATTGATGTCTTTCAAGACTATGCTAATTTTGTTGAACAATAGAAGAAAACTTCCACATATTCGTAAGAAAGAATTAGTTACACCTATGCGGGCAGACCACATGGTTGTCAATTAAGCAAAATGCAATCCTATTATCTGAGGTGATGAGGCCACCTACCATGGCCTCGACCTCCTTTTATTATGTGACATTGACAGTGTATCCAGCACTTCTTCAAAAACAACCTTCGGGATGAGGTAACTCCATGTAGACTTGTCACCTTTGAGGCAATCATCATGTACCCAATCTTTAGCCACATGGACGGACCTTTGGAGTCTAAGGTGGTTAGAGTCTGAAGCCCGATGTCTTAAGCCAGTTGAAGCTTTGCACTTTGAGTCACGTGTGATGCGATAGATGTGACATTTCTAGAAGAGCTGTTGAAGGTCAAATCCATCATTTTTCTGCCTCGGACAATGTGTAGGGATTGTAGACTTATGATGTCTAGGATGCGACGTGATGATGTGTTTGAGTTTAACACATGAGCCACTGGGATGAGATTACATGTAACACATTCGAAGAGCATCGATGCATTTCTTTGCCTATAAATATTTACACGTGGTGATATTGTAATTGTAATAAAAATGGTATTCTTACTCTACAAATATAAACCTCGACTCTTGCTTTTCTTTTTTGTCCATATCACTCACACATTCAATATATTTTATCGTCCATTTCATTTAAATTATTTCATATTTAGTTGTCTTATTCAATATATTTGTCTTAAATTGAGTAACAAATCAACCTTGGAATAATTTAATGTACAATATTTTATGGTATTTCAGTTATTAGAATAATGTTAAACCTGAAATTCCGAATGTCCAATATTTTCAAAAAGAATAATGTTATTTAGCGTACTAATCTAGATGCATACAGTTGATAAGTTCAATTAAAAGAACCATTTGACTTTACATTATCATTTAATTTCATTTATTTATCACCTGGTGCTTACGAGGATGCATAACATTACTTTTTCGTAACTGAAGAATTTAGCAAAACTCCGGTCTTGAAATACGACTTCATATAACAAATATAAAAATGACCAAATAATGAAACTATGTCGTATTTTCAATTAATTATGAATGACTTGAGCCTTGAAGCGTATGATCATGACCTCCCAACATTTGTTTGGAGAGGTTCCGATCTTGCGCTTTAAGGTGTGTGTTCCAAGTGCAAAGGTAACTTACATGAGAAGGATAGCAGAGATTGGATCCGTTGGCACATTAGGTCTCGTCTAGAATAGAGCTCAACATGATTTCTTTCTAAAAAGGGCTTATTTTCTAAAGTTCCACTTTCAAATTTCAAATATAAATTTCATTTATACAAAAATAAGATATTAATTCATCTATTTCATCTATCTTCTCTCTCTAAATCATAATTACTTAAACATAACCCTACTTTTATCATTCTTCCCCCATTCTCTCTCTCTCTCTCTCTCTCTCTCTCTCTCTCTCTCCCATACAACACACCTTGAAGGCACGGTCGATGCAACGGTGCGCAGCGACGAAGGCTCCATTTGTGCATCGCCTCTGTAGTAGAGGTGATTATAGCGCCACTGCAGCGATATCGCATCTCAGGGCGGCGTCGCTTGACGTTGTTGCGAAGTGACGACGGCATCGTTTGTGCACATCGTCGCTGCAACAACGACGTTGCCATTGGTGGTGTTTGTGATGACATCCCTAGTTATCACAGGGACGAAATTCAAGTTAAAATACTTAGCCAAAATCTTGAACCAGTGATGACACTAAGTCTCACTTAGTCAACCAACCCGAAATTGCACAACACGCACACACGAAATTAAGGCAACAATGTAAAGGGACACTGAATTACGGAAAAACCCAACTCGTATTATTACTCCACAATGAATACAAGACTCGAAGGAACACAACACGTTTTTCGTGTCTCATCAGCCCAAGTCCTTCTCTATTTATAGGACAAAATTCGTATGTAGTTGACACCCCCAACTGCAAAAGGAATAAACCAACCCAGTTGGCCCAAAACCGCTAGAAACTGCCTCCCATGACTATTCCTAGCAATTGCCCACACTTTCTACTAGTGTGAACACCCAAAACCGTCTAGCACATGTGCCAAATATATGCCCAACTTGGACACCCGAATTAGTGGACTCCATCCCACTAACAAGCAATCTGGACCAGCCCATGTCTTGTCTGTCTGCAACTCTTTGCCCATTAACAGCAAGTTGGATCAACCCATGCCTTGCCCAATATGCAACAATCTGACTCCACCAAACTGAAGCATCATTTTCACTATTTTTCTTGCTCCAAATCCAAAGTGTACATCATCAACACACCATCCCGCAATATCCCGGCGTGAGTGCAAGGAGTCTCAAGCCATTGCGCATGTCAACCTTCAAGGGGCTGACACTAGTCCACTATTCTTGCTACAGTTGGTATTTTGTGGTGTTGTGGTGTTTTGCAGTTGGTGCTATTTGTAGTGGTGTTTCGCAGTTGGTGCGGTGTGGTGATGTGGTGTTGCAAAAGTGGCGGTGGCGGTGGCGGGGGCTTGTGGCGGCGATGACAGGGGTGGTTGTGATGATTAATAATTTTGAGACGAAGAGAAACAATCGGGCAGTGTTGGTTTGTGTCCGAGAGGTGATGTGGTTGATATAGCGGTGATGGCGGCGGTGGAGTTAGTGCCCGATGACATATTTGGGAATTTTTTTGGTAAGGGTTGTCATTTTGGAATGGTAGGCCGGTGGTGGTGGTTGCAGTGTTTGAAATAATGATTTTGCTGCCAGGAGGTGGTGGTGGTTCTGGTGACGGTGGCACATCGGTTAGACAGTGTTGGTGCACTAATAGATGTTGGTGGCAATGGGTCTGTCGAGGTGTTGGTTGATCTGGCGCGATGATGTGATGATGTTTTTCTGCGATGTGTTGATTTGCTTGGGATAGTGTTGCTATCGAGAGGCGGTGGCGGTGGTGTTGCTGAATGGAGTGGTGAGGTGGTAGTCACAAGTGTTGGTTGTAATAACGAATTATTTGGTTAATTTGTGACCAAATACTGGTGGTGGATCGAGATCGGAGGTGGGGTGTTATGGTGTATTTGATCAATTATTTGGTTCATTGTGACTAACTATTAAAATGTGAACTTAAAACTCGATAATTTGTAACCAGGAAATAATGTGACATAAAAATTGTTAATATATGACTGATAATTTGTGATTGTCTAATAAATTGTGTTATAATACTTGTGATTTGTGATCGACAAATAAATTGTGATGTATAAATTTTTTATTTGTGATCAATAAACAAATTGTGAGCTATAAAATTTTTGAATTGTGATAATAAAATAATTTGTCACATATAAAATTTGCGACCAATGAATAATATGTGAATTATTAATTTGATAAATTTGTGACCAATGAATAAATAGTAACGTGTTAATTGAATTAGAAGAAGTAACAAACAAAATACAGTGGACAGAAAAGAAAATATTACAGTTGACAGAAGATAAAATTGGCGTCTTTGAAGTCGGGGCCTGTGTCCAACACAGTGTCCTTAAAGCAATATTCGCCCCCTCACCGAAGTAATGCGAGCGCTTGCTTCCCAGGATACAGCGGCGTGAACTGTAGTTTGTACAGTCGAACTGAACGAGTGTGCCGGAATGGAATCACCAAGTGATTGTAAGACGACAGGAATTTAAACAGGAAGTAGAAAGATTTCGTGCTGTTGTGGTGTGTCTGAACTGAAGAGATTGTTCAGTATATATAGGCAAGGAGGAGCCTTTGCCTCTTAATGCAGTCATAACTCCAGCCATAACTCTGCCCTTTGAATTCTCACGTTTTGGAGTTACAAAATAAATGAAAACAGTTTTCAAGTTATGTTTTAAATGGAAAAACGTAAAAGAAAATTTCCAAAACGTGGCTTGCACTTGGTGGCCAATTTTTGACTCATTCGGTCCGACATTCGTGTACGCAGGTCGCACCCGCACACAAGTTCAAGGCTCGAAGGCCAAGTCGGTCCAAGATGAATAAATTGTGACTTATAAATTTTTTGAATTGTGACCGTAAATAATTTGTGACATATAAAAATTGTGATTTGTGATCAATTAATAATATGTGACTACTTATATTGAATTTGTGACCAAAATATATGTAATTGTGACATTAATATGTTTAATTAATTAATTTATAAATAATTTTTGAAAAAGCCTGATATTTGAAATTTTAAATCTTGATCTCTTAAATTTGAAATTGGTAAAACTTAACCTCTTAGTTATGTAATCTTTCCATACTAGAATGGGAAAATTACCGTAGACCAGGTCTTTAGTTTTAGGTTTTAAAAAATCAGATTTTCGCTTTATTTTTTCACTTTTCAGGTTTTTATCATTTTAATCCATCCATACCCTAAATCCATCCATTTCTCTCCACTCTCTCACCTCTCCAAAACGCCGCCGCCTCCATTTTTCTCCACTCTGCCACCACTTGCCACCTCCTCCCCTCCCCCTCCTCTCTCTCTCTCTCTCTCTCTCTCTCTTCTTATCTTCTTTCTCTCGGCACTCACATCGTGGCGACAGCGAACCACAGCGAAGCGCGAGGACGAGCACAGGAGCAACGAACCAGTGGGCAAAAACTCGAGGATGAGCACGGAGCACCACACCAGATCCACCACTCTTTCTTAATAATGCAGGTGCTACACTCTGTAAATGTGTGAATATGGCTACTGCAACTTTCTTGGCCGAAGCACTAGGACTCGGTGTTCACTGGATTACAAATCAGTCGGGAGAAAAACTCGAACCCATTATTATTGAAGTCTCAGTTCTCCTCTTCTGTGACCAAATATTTGAGGCGGGGGCATCGGACATATGTGGACGATAATTTTTGTGACCAAGTATTGATGGTGTTTTGGGATTGGGGGACGAGTGTTTGACTGTATGTGACCAATTATATCGATCCGTGACCAACAATTTAGTTCTCTATGGTTAACTATTTAACTGTGACCTCAAACTATAATCTGTGACCAATAAATTTTCTTAACTTGTGACCAATTATAAATAGGTGACCTCAAAATAATCTAACTTCAAATTAATTTTTTTTTATCTGTAACCGATAAAAAAATTTTGACCTAAAAATTATAGATTTGTGACCTCAAAGTAATCTGTGACCTACAAATTTTTTTATCTGTGACAGGTGAGCAGTGACCGTTGGTCATCGGAGTATTCACCGGAGCCACAGGGGAGGTGGGGTGGGGTGGATGGGTTAATTATATTATATTACAATTTAATATAATAATTGTGAAATATAATTAATTAATTCATGAAAAACCTGATTTTTGCAATTTTAAAACTTGGGGCCTGATTTTTGATTTCATGATAGATAAAGCCTGATCCATGAATTTTCCCCTACTAGAATGCCTTACGACTCGGCCCAACACCTATGGGGCCGCACCAATTTTTCTTAGTGGGCTAGTACTCGACTAATTAATTTAACTAGTAAACTATTAAACTCATATTTGACCTCTATTTTTCAAAATTTATTTTTCTTAAACTCATTTTTAATATGTATTAGTATTATGGGATCCACGACTTTAATAAACTTAAATTGCAACTACCATCCCTAACCTTTAAATGATTTTACAATATTCCTATCCTTTCAGAAATTAGCAAACTCCATCCTTTCCCTCCCCAACATTGTTGTTAAGTAGGCATAAAAAGACATACTTACCCGCAACTTAAAATAAACGAATAAAAACCAAAATGTAAAAAAAAAAAGGGAAAAAATCATAAATAAGGGGTTTGGAGTATACCAATTCAAAAATCAGGTTTTATGTTTGAAAGTGCAAAAATCAGGTTTTAATTAATTAATTAACAATATTTATTAATTAAATACAATAAGAATACAATTAAGTAATTAATAGTCACATATACATAATTATTGGTCACATATCACATTTTTTAAAATTAATTGGTCACATATTATTTCCAAATCACATATAAAAGTTTTTATAAGTCACGGATTAATTCGATGTCACATATTTTTAAATTAGTCGGTCACGATTGAATAATTAGTCACAGATTTTCAAATATTTGGTTACATACCACCAAATAGTAGGTTACAGATTATATTTTTAGGTCACATGCCACCAAATTGGTCACAGATTTTCAAATATTTGGTCACGTACCACCAAATAGTAGGTTACAAATTATATGGTTAGGTCACATTTGAGTAATTAATCACTGATTCCCAGGTCACATGCCACCAAATAAGTCACATACCATGTAACCAACACTACCACCACCACCAACACTATCGCCACCGCCACCGCCACCGCCACTACGGCCACCTGCGACCACCCTCATCCGCCACATCCACCTGTATCATCATCAACGCACCACTCCTATCCCAACCCAGCAACACATTCACCACTAGAACAACCACCCAGAAACACATCCGCCACGCACCCACCAACAAATCAGATCCAAACCCACCATCACCGCCGCAGATCGCCGAACCCACCACAAACACAAAAAATCGATCTGAGCGACCAACACAACCAGATCTAAACCCACCATCACCGCCGCAGATCGCCGAACCCACCACAAACACAAAAAATCGATCTGAGCGACCAACACACAAAACTCGCCGTGAATCGCACAAAAACCACAAAACGCCGGATCTGTTCGCGAACAGCAGCGGCGTTGAACGGCGGCGTGGCGAGGCTGCCGTAAACTGCAGCAGCCTCGCAACGCCGCTGTTGTCGCTGCTGCAGTAGCGTCTTTGCAGCGGTGTCGCGGCAGTTCGAGCTCCGCCGCTATGCAAAGCCCAGCTGCTGCAGTCCATTCCATCACAGCAGTTCGAGCTCCGCCGCATCGCTCCGGTCTCCTTCCATCACAACAGCACACAGTCCATTCACAAAGGGAGGGGAGGGGAAGGGAGGTGAGGGGAGGCGATACAGAGAGAGAGAGGAGAGGAGTGGAAAGGGGAGGGGAGGCGACATAGAGAGAGAGGGGATGGAGTAGGTAGTGAAAAAGAAACCTAATTTTTTGATTAAATAAAAACCTGATTTTTGATTAAAAAACTTTTCCACCTAATTTTTGCAATTGCATCTTTAAAACCCTGGATTTGTGTAATTTCCACAAAAAAAAATTACCCTTTTCATTCAACGGACTCCCCCTCCTCATAAAAAGAAAAAGAAAAAGAAAATATGCGTAGGAAGCTGACGTGGCATTATCCATGGTCCATATGGCACGAGAAGATAAATTAATAAGACAACCCAACCTACACGTTATGTACTGAAAGCGCGTTTGTAAAACCACGATTTGGCATCTCAGAGGATTACAGAACAAAAAGAGGAGATAGAACAGATTACAGCAAAAGATAAGAAAAGCAGGACCCTTCTCCTTTCTCCAGTTCGATTATGGCGCTTTGTTCTGCACATACAACTGTATCGTGTTCATCTTCTTCATCAACATTATATTCTCTCTCTAGTTTTCAATTACTGAACCCATTGAATCCAATTCTCTTTCCCAATTCTTTGAGGCAAAAACCACAATTTTTACTGAGAAATAGGAGTGGCTACCGCAAACTGAGTGTAACTGCAACTGCCACTGTTGATTCTGGCAATGGAGCTGTTGTCATGGTATCTGAAAAGCAGGAGAAGAGTGAGAGCAGCTCCAGCAATCTCTATGGCAGGCAGTTTTTCCCTTTAGCTGCTGTTGTTGGCCAGGTTTCTCTATCTCTGAAAATTTAGTGAATGTATATGTAAATTTGTAGTTTGTAAAGAAGAATTGCTAATAATTACTGGGTTTAGTTTTATTTATTTACCAGATTCATTATAGAGGAGCAATGACCAGTGAAAATTGTCTTGATTTGTTTCCTTTTCAGAGCCAATGTGTTGTTCTGCACTTCAGTGATTATATATAAACATTGTTAAAAAAGCGTAAAATAATGTTTTCTTATTTTAAATTAATCTAAAAATTATTTAATAATTAAAATAATACCTACTAAATATATAAAATTATAAATTGCTATATTGAAAAAAAAAATATGAGAGAGAGAGAGAGAGAGAGAGAGAATAGTAGCGCGCTTAGGTGGGAAAAAAAAAAATTTAAAAAGCAAAAATAAATAAAATAATAATAATAAAATAGAGGCAGGGGCATTTTGCGCCCGCTTCGCTCCTAAGCGCCACTTTTTAGAACACTTGTAAAAAATCAACTGGATAGGTAACGTGAAGCACTCTAAATTTGGGTTTTTTCATCTTAACATATAGGGTAAAAAATACTCTTGGTGGCCCAACTTTGAGCAAAGTGTTATTTTGGTCATGCAACTGTATGCATTTTGTTTCAAATTGGTCATTATTGTTGCAATGTTGATTCATTCAGGTCACCAGCTTAGTCTTTGTTAGTTGAATTAATGGAAAACCTTGAGTAAATCATGGCATGGCAGTTTTGGCAAGATTTTTCCATTACAGTGTAGCAAAAAAGCATTGTTGGTTACCCAACTTTAAGTAAAGTGTCATTTTGGGCACTTGGTCATGGCAAGGGCATGTTTTTGCCATTGAAGGGCAATGTTGGTACTCCAAGTTATTTATCATCACTGTCGATATTTTTGAAGTCTTGATGTAAAGTTATTATAGTAAACTAAGTACTTTTTATCTGTTCTTTCTTATTGTCAATATGGGTTTTCTATACAGGATGCTGTTAAGACAGCTCTTTTACTTGGGGCAATAGACCGTGAGATAGGTGGAATTGCAATCTCTGGAAAACGAGGAACAGCGAAAACAGTAATGGCACGTGGCTTACATGCAATTCTGCCACCGATTGAAGTTGTTGTTGGTTCAGTTTCGAATGCTGATCCAGCCTGCCCTGAAGGGTAAGGGTACTGAACTGAGATATGCGCGCGCGTGCACCCCAAACATATAATTGTTCACATTATTAAGCGTAAAAAATCTTTGTTGAACTCAATTTAGAGGTAATTCCTCTTCATGCTTCATAGATTTTTCAGAATCCTTGTAACTGTTCCATCATCTGAATTCGGTAGACTGAGACTTTGAGTTCTTTTCTGAGCTTTGCCAGAAAGGTAGAAAATTTTGAAAAACTGAGAGATGTAATGAAGAATTGCCATTGGGACATTGACAAGTTTTCGAATTTTACATATACTTGGAAAGTGTTAACTGGAAGCAAAACTTTCAAACGGCAATAGGAATGTGAGGGAAAGAATAAAGGACCTTGATGGTGAACATGGACTGGTTGAGTTTATCATCTTGATGGATGCACTTAAGAGGCCGAATCAAATAGAAACTAGAAACCTGAAGCTTTGATTGATTACCATGACTTTTCATATTAATATTTTATTTGAAGCTGCCGTAAACCCTATATATATTTCTTTATCTTTGATAAAGGGACAGAAAGGTAGCTCCTTTAGTCTAATATTCTGAGTTTACATGTTAGTCTCTACTTTTTCATTCAATACATCTTAAGTAGTTGTGAAAATGGACATGATTCTGGTTAAGGATAATGTGGAACAAGTTTTTAAGTTAGGAGACCTAGGAAACATGGTTGCAGCCATAAACTAGATTGAGGCCTTCTTTGTCACCCATTTTATTTATGGTGTGCATGGATGCCTTAAAGAAAGAGTGATATTTCTGAGAATAAGTGTAATGCTTGTGTGTTTGAGTGACTAAGTAACAGTGATCCAAAATCAACTTGGTATCTTGATTTACATACCAAGGTCCATTGCCTTAGTGAACAGCTCCATTAACAGGACCTTAATGTACAACTAGAGTCAAAGAATACTACTTTCAGTTGTATCCTGTTTTATAATTGAACTTTGTGCATTCATTTTTATGATTTCATCTTCGCAATGCATCACTAGACGCTAGATGCTAAACATGTTGTTTTCTTTCTTCGTACTTCAAGCTATCTTGTTTGTTTATAACTTTCGTATAGTAAATATTTAATAATGGTTGAAGGTGGGAAGATGGGCTTGCTGACAGAGTTGAGTATGACTCTGCTGGAAATGTTAAGACCCAAATAGTCAGATCGCCTTTTATTCAGGTAGTTTCTGCCAAGGAAATTTTCTACATTAAATTTCCTTTTCTTTGTTAATCCCAAATGCACTTGTGCTGCAGATTCCACTCGGTGTCACAGAAGATAGATTAATAGGATCTGTTGATGTTGAGGAATCTGTAAAATCTGGAACAACTGTTTTCCAGCCAGGGCTTCTCGCAGAAGCTCATAGAGGGGTTTTATATGTTGATGAGATTAATCTTTTGGATGAGGGTATCAGTAACTTGCTCCTTAACGTCTTGACAGAGGGAGTCAATATTGTAGAAAGGGAGGGGATCAGCTTTCGGCACCCGTGCAAGCCACTTTTAATTGCTACATATAATCCTGAAGAGGGTTCTGTGCGCGAACATCTACTGGATCGCGTAGCAATAAATTTAAGGTAACACTAGCAATCAGCTTCTAAGCATGTATTTTTTGTTGTCCCTTAATACGCAAATGCTTACTATTAGCCATTAGGTGCTTCGATGAACTAATTAATTATATAGCTCTTTTAAATACATCATACATATACATACTGTGGGCACCTGGTACCTTGATTGGATACCAATACATGCTCGACACTTTCCAGTATTTTGGAAATTTTGATTATTTTAAATATTTGCAATATTACAGTGCAAGTAATCTTGACATGTGGGTCTCAGAATGATGTTTACTTTCGAAGTGTCCATTTGGAGCCAGTATCAGTGTATCACATGAAATCAATTTTCCATAAAAAATAAAGGTACGAATTAAATATAAATTGAAAACTATATGGCGTGTAAGGGAGTCAATAAAGCCAGATCCAAACTGTGGCATCAACTACATGATTCTGATTCTCCGTGCTCTTGGTGTAATGTTGAATCTGTTTTTTGCGTTTGACGAAGTGAATTTGATTTTGACACATGAATACATATCTACTCCTTGCACTGGCCTGACTATGCACCAACAGTGGCATGATTGGTGGTCTTTCCAATCCCTACACTAACATCGCTTCATTTCCAATAAATTTGAAGTTGACATAGACTTTCAATTCTGAGTAAAGGAATTCATGTTTTCAATTATAGGACTTCCTTGATTTTACATTTAATTCTTATTCATTTCTTTTTCTTTTCATTTGTAATTCCATTTCCTATGGTGACACCATTCTTCTGCAGTGCAGATCTTCCAATGAGTTTTGAAGATCGTGTTGCAGCTGTTGAAATCGCGACGCGGTTTCAAGAAGGAAGTAGTAGTGTTATTAAAATGGTAGAGGAAGAAATGGACTACGCAAAAACTCAGGTAACTTTGGTATAATGACATGTGAAGTGGCAGTTATTTGGCTATTATACTGGATGCTATAAAATTTTTAGCAGTGAGATTCTACAGAAGTCGCTGAAGTTCAAATTCCATTATCTCTACATTGTAAAACTAGGAAGTTTGTGGCTTTCATTTGGGATCAAAACAGAGGGAAAATCATATCAGATGGATTGGATAATCGGGCCTACATCATAGTCTTGCAATCTCTTACTCTTTGTTGTGACTATCATATATCACCATTACAAAGTGCTTTCTAATACCAATATTCTCTGTTTCACAATTAAGCTTGTGTTTGACACTCATTTTGTGGAAAGTATAAATTCTGGAATAGTAATTGATGGAAGAATGTGTGGTTAAAAAGTAAGGAAATTTTTTGGGTTTATGTGTAATATTATTTTATTGTTAGAATGTGTGGTTAAAATGAAGAAAGAGAGAAAAAATGAGAAATAGAATTGGTGTCAAACAGGGGCTAAATGTCCAGCATGCAAAGCTCACTTCTCATACCTTACATGGTACAACTTGTTTAGGTTCAATATAAACAATGAAACAACACAGAGCAAACTGAAGAAAATGAAAGTTTCTCTAGTTTTTATTTGCTCTCTCCTCCTCTTAGAAAGCTTATAATGTGATCTTAATGATGTGCCAGTTGTGGCCTATTTATAGTTCTCACAATAACTATAAGTGGGTAAAATTAAGCTGAACGACACTGACACTGGCATCTCAAATACTTTCTTATGAAAGTTCCAAGAGTATCTATATTGTGCTAATATATTTTGAAATTGGCTCTAATGTTTTGAGGGGATATTATTTATTTTACCTTTTGCAGTCTTTTAGCTGAAACGGTGCTTGATTTGTTTGACTACAATGTATTTCATTTCCCTAATGGCAAATATTATGTTTGTTGTTGCATGTAATACTTGAGTAACAATGGTTTTTTAGTTTATTTCCTGTAGATAATTTTGGCAAGGGAATATCTGAAGGATGTAAGTATCAGCAGAGAGCAACTAAAATACCTTGTTATGGAAGCCCTTCGAGGTGGTTGCCAGGTTCTCAATCTGAAACTTTCCCCGATTTCTATTAAAATGAGCTTCAGTTTGATTGATGTTTATGTAGCAGATTATGTATGAAATTGAGTGAAAAAGAATCACACTTTCCAGTTCATGAGAGACCCCTCGCCATTATTTTCCCGTGTGTATCCCACTTTTTTTTTTTAAATTTTCTAGCTGGGGTTTGGAGAAAATGTGTGTGACATGTTTTTGATGTCATAAATGGAGTTGAAAATAAATCGAAACATGTTTTTTTTCATTGTCTTATATGCAAAATTTTGGTATATGGATGAACTAAGAAATTCATGTAGTTGATTTTCACCTGTGTATTTCGTTATGAGGGTCATCTGATGACTGAAGCCACCTAAGCATATTTAAGCTACACTATGCAATCCATAAAGAAGGGATACAGCAGTGTCCCAGTTCTTTATGATACCTTATTTCACATAAAATATATAACAGAAAAAAGTTCTAGGAATTTGAATTTGATGAATTAGAGTATTCTGAAGGCTTTTATATTTTTGAACTCCTATATAATTTATTTGAAGAGCTGTTTTGAAATCTCAGGGGCACCGAGCTGAATTATATGCTGCACGCGTTGCCAAATGTTTAGCTGCACTTGAGGGACGTGATAAAGTCAATGTGGATGACCTGAAAAAAGCTGTTAAGTACCATATTGCTTGTAATCCTGACTTATTGCTTTAGATTTTCTAGCTGTAGTGAAGCTATTCCACGAGGATCTGCATAAACCAATGTATCTTGTTTCATATTGCAACTTTAGCATGTGTTAAATATTCTATGATAGTTCACCATAGTCAGTAGTGGTCTTCCATTAATTTTGGATATGGGAAGCATTGATGAAATCCAAATTTTAGAAGACATGCGCTGTCTACTTCCAACAAAATAACTATTTACGTAATGTGAATAAAAAAAAGTCAGCAAACAACCAGTTACACAATGTAACTAAAATATTGTGCCGTAATCCAACTTTAGAATATGTCATGATGCAGAATAGTAAATGGGGATTTATTTGCTCAAAGCCACCACTGATGAAAAAATCCTTCTGCAACTTGATAGTTGTTTCTCTATCTTCAAGGTAACAAAATTCTTGTTTAGGATAACAAACTTATTGGACACTTCTAAGTTTATTAATAAATATAGGAGGTTGTAGTTGAAACTGGAATCCTAATGTTTTTGAGGTGCGTCATAAATTAGAAGATCGAGGTTTTAGACGAACTTTGGTTGCCTTGAAGTGCATGCACCGAAGGCAGCTCAAGACCACATGTAGATTTAAGGATGATTTAAGGGACTGCTAAAGTGTTAATGTATATTGAATTTTCTGATAATTTTGATGTTCAAGTTCTCTAGAATGTATAAGTTACTGTTTCTTAATATGTTTAAAGCCGATGAAGACCTGGAAAAGAGTTAATAAGATAATATATGTAGTTCTCTGGAACCCAGTGAGTTCTTAATAGTGCTACAGTCGTTTCAAGCATTGTCTCTGAGACAATATGACATGCATCGATTTAGTATTAGGCTTCATTTCCAAGTTGTATCTAGTTTGGACTGGTTTTGATGATGTCCTGATAATGCACTTAAACAGGTAGAGTTGGTCATCCTTCCGCGCTCCATCATTAATGAAAGCCCACCAGACCAGCAAAACCAGCAGCCACCTCCACCTCCTCCTCCCCAAAATCAAGATTCTGCGGAAGAACAGAATGAGGAAGAAGATAAAAATGAAGAGGTTCATTTGCTTGTTCTCAACTCCTTGTTGTTTTAAAAGGCTGTCTTACTTGTAAATGCTTTTTCTACTATATATATGTTACTTTCCGACTCTTAGCTTGGTTTTGCTAATGCAAAATATTTAAATTATCAAAAAATTAAATCCTATTTTAAGAGGATTTTTTTCCCCAAAATTTGCACCCTTTATGGACAGAATGTTCACCTGATAACAGGATGATAACAATGAAGAGAATGAGCAGCAACAGGACCAGATACCTGAAGAGTTCATCTTTGATGCTGAAGGGGGTCTGGTGGATGAGAAACTTCTCTTCTTTGCACAACAGGCACAAAGACGCAAAGGAAAAGCTGGGAGAGCAAAGAACGTTATATTTTCTGAGGATAGAGGACGATATATTAAACCGATGCTTCCGAAGGTTGCATCCCTAATTTATTGTATCTTCCCTCTAGCTACTAATATATCTGCTCTCACTATCATCAAACTTATTTCCTTTACCTTTATTTTATTTATTTATTATTATTATTTTTTTTTGCCTTTTCGAGTCTTTGCTTATATGAAAGTTAGCCTCGTTCTAAAGGCATCCTTTTTCATTTCAACTTCTCTTTGATTATAATCAGGGTCCTGTAAAGAGATTGGCTGTTGATGCAACTCTAAGAGCAGCTGCACCATATCAAAAGTTAAGAAGGGAGAGGGATATTCAAAAGACTAGGAAAGTGTTTGTGGAAAAAACAGACATGAGAGCAAAAAGAATGGCTCGAAAAGCAGGAGCTCTGGTAGAGTATTTATATTCACATTCAATTTTTTATTTTTCAATTCATCTCTAAATTCTCTTCTCCCAAATCCTCTAGAAACTTTCTTGATATCTCCATCATTTTCTTGCTTCTTAATCTGTTTGCATAATTGTGATAGAAGAGTTCGTTAAAATTTCAATAGATAAATACCCAAATATTAATCATCCCAAAGAAAATAGAAAGAATTAATCATGAGGTATTCAGAATCTGTAGTGTTTCTATACGCTGGTCACTACCAGACTCTTCCGTTACGTGACAGTGAGTCCAGTTCAATACAAGTGTTTGTAATTGGGAACAACTACAAATACTGATGTTGATGCAACTCGAAGATGAGCTATGAATCAATGACCAAAAATTGCTGTTTATGATTTGATTTTTTTGAAATAATACTATATTCTTTGATACTCAGTGGGATGTGAATTTAACGGTTGATAAAGGATATCAGTTTTTAGTAGAAAACTATAAATCCTGACACAGTTAATTTTCCCCTACTCCAATTCATGACAGGTTATATTTGTGGTCGATGCTAGTGGGAGCATGGCATTGAACAGAATGCAAAATGCGAAGGGCGCAGCACTTAAATTACTTGCTGAGAGTTATACAAGCAGAGATCAGGTGCAGTTTCAATGAGTTCTGTTATTTCAAATTTGGCTACTAGAGAGTCTTATCTGTTCGCCTGTCTCTTGATTTTTTAACCATTACAATAACCAGTCTGGGTATAATAGACCAACAACCTTGGATTTTGATGAAGAGTGATTAGATTCTTGTAGAAGAAAAAAACAATTGTCTCGCAACAGATTACTTTATGACACAAAATTGGTGCTAAAACTTTTGGATGCTGTATCTTGCTTGGTTAATAGTTTACAGATGTCAAAATTGAACAGCTTGTTCACTTTTGGTGCCCCACTGGGTGGATGATATATTTTTTCTCTATGTTTGCTAGGATCAGATATAATAATCCTATCCAATATGCAGGGGTGGAACCGGATAGAGTAAAAACACTTCCACTATCTATTCAAATCCCATTTACCAAATGTGGGATATATGTTTTACAACCTGGAGACCATCACATGTCAGTTTCTAGTGTGGGAATTGGGGCTATTTAATCATAGGTCTAGGAAAATCCCAAAAACACTGCTCTTCTGTGTAGCGGTGAGAGATAATCACTGTTAAGGACCAAAGGAGAACTACCATTCATGCGACTATGCAACGGATAACAAAGAAATAATAGTTTTGAGTAGATGGAAAATTTGGAACTCATGGTTTATGCACATTGCTTAGCGTTGCACCGGGGATTTATTTCATTTTGTAAGCACCCAACCTTTAATCCTCAATGATACTTATTTCAATTGTTTAGTGCTTATCCAAATCTGAAATTCATCAAACTTCTACATTTTGGATACATGGAATTCACAAAATAATGATGTCTTTCTTCTTTTCTTTTCTTTGTAATACTGCAAAATCTAATATAACCTATGCAAATTGGCTTACAATATTGTTTAGAAAACTTGAACATGATACAAACTAAGGTACTCTTAAGTTGGTTTCCCAGAACCTGTTTTCTCATTTTGATCCCTTGGTTTGATGGAGTTCCTATCAACATTCGATATTCTTAGAAGTTGTTTGTTTCTTATGATCTATGAAAAATGCCTCAGAGAATGTACAAGATGCACTCTCCCTGCATCCCCTCTACCAAGTAAATGTTAAGTAGATAGGAAAAATGAACTTATTTGTCTTATTCTCATTGATGATTTCTGAATAGGTT
Organism: Fraxinus excelsior; assembly: GCA_019097785.1. Classification (NCBI taxonomy): domain Eukaryota; kingdom Viridiplantae; phylum Streptophyta; class Magnoliopsida; order Lamiales; family Oleaceae; genus Fraxinus; species Fraxinus excelsior. The sequence goes on from CM032629.1 coordinate 34,563,687, forward strand.
GCTATCATTCCCTTCCGAGGAGATGCCGCAGAAGTTCTCTTGCCTCCTTCCAGGTCAATTTCTATGGCAAGAAAACGGCTCGAGAGACTTCCATGTGGTGGTGGTTCTCCCCTTGCCCATGGTCTTACCACGGTATGCATCAGTTTTGACTGTTACTGGATTCATAATTAGTATTTCTATTCTAAAATGTTCCCTCAAATTGTAGCCCATGACTTTCACTTATATACAACTAATAGAACTGTTGTGTAACTTTTGCTCGGTTTCTTATTATAGCATAAATACCCTTTTCCTTTAGATGGGGACAAATTTCGCGCTTTCTCAAGTAAATTTCTTTCTTTATTTTGTTTTGTTAATAAAAATTTCATAAATGAAGATAAAGGGGAAATTTCCTCGTATAAGAGACGTATACAATTTTCATATTTAATTAAGATGAAGTATTGCTACTATTTTCCCTTCCACAAGTCATGAATTCATACTGCAAAACTTTTGGCTTCTCATGATGAATATGGTTGTTTACTTATGTTTTTATGTATTTCTTTCTTATGCACAACAAATAGAGCAACACAGAGCCAATTACTCAACTTTTTTAGAATACATCGGGATTTCAGAAAAACAAATTTCTATTCTATTTGCTGACAATTCTAACATGAATATGCCTAGGCTGTTAGAGTCGGAATGAATGCAGAGAAGAGTGGTGATGTTGGACGAATAATGATTGTTGCCATAACCGATGGCAGAGCAAACATATCACTGAAAAGATCCACTGATCCGGAGGCTGCTGCTTCGGATGCACCCCGACCCTCTGTTCAAGAATTGAAGGTAAAACTCCTGGAACATGAAACCATTGTTAGTTCTTCATCTGATGTTACGAGCGATCTGTCTGAACATTTCCGAAAAATTACTAGAATTAGAATGGTAACAAACCCCAACGATTCAACTATCTACACAAACGTTTTTAGTTGCAAGAATTGTACTGTCTTCATGTGTCAGTTTTGTCTCGATGCCTCTCAATTGAGGGTTTCTTCTCATTAAATAGGATTTGTTTCCCTAATTACAGCCTATACATCTATCAAATCTCCTAATTACATCACTTTGCTAATTAAAGCCAAAACATCCTCTCCTAATTACAACCCATATTCTATACTTACAACGTAAAGAAAGGAATGTAATTATATACATGGTATGGTGACTAATTTGTGATACACTGATATCCCTGCAAATTGATGTTGGTCGATCAATAAGCATCAATTTGTCAACCATGAACTAATGTCGAAGGCGATCTAGAGCTTTGGTGAATATGTCGCGGTCTGAAGATCTATAGATATGTAAGGAAGTGTAATCACTTGTTGATCAAATGCTTCTTGAATGGATGGACAATCAACTTCAATGTATTTGGTACGCTCACGGAATACCGGATTAGTAGCAATCTGAACAGCGATTGTCTTGTCAGCATGAAGGGGAGTATGAGTAAGCTATGGAGAACCAAGTTCGTCTAGCAGGCCTCAAAGCCACACAATCTCAGAGTAGGCGGAGGACATAGCCCGATATTTAGACTTGGTGGTAGACTTCGAGACACTATCTTGCTTCTTACTCTTCCAAGAGATAAGAGCATTACCATGAAACATGCACCAACCCGTAATTAAACGTTCGAGTATTCGTGCAACCAGCCCAATTAACATCAATAAACTAGTCAATTGTAGAAAAGTCCAAGAAAGAATAAACCTCGACCAGATGTACCATTTAGATAACGAAGAATACGTCGCACAGCGTCTAGGTGAGAATATCTAGGAGCCTGCATAAACTGATTAACTTGCTGGACTGCAAAAGAGATATTAGACCTGGTAATCATAAAATAATTCAAACTCCATACCAATTGTCGATAGAGTGAAGGATTCGTTAAAAGTTCTCCCTCTGTTTGGCAAAGCTTCAAATTTACCTCCACAGGCATGTGAACCGGGTTGCTTGATTGAAGCCTAGTGGAACCAATAATCTTTTGTATATATTTGTGCTGATATAATAACGTGCCCGTGGAATTAGTGTGTACTTAAAGACTGAGAAAATACTGCAATAGGCTAAGATCTATCATGTAGGGATGTCAAGAGCCTAGCCGAGCTTTTGCTTCAAAAAATCTAGGCTCAACCCGAGCTTTTAGCTCGGACCTTATCGAGCCTGCTAGTATTTTTTAGTTTTGTTAAAAAAAAAAAAAAAAACAGTCCCGCTGCTGCCTGGTATTGTAGGCAGCTACTGTAGTTGCCAGAGCTTTTTTATTTTTTATATAAATTAACGACGCTCCAGAATGGGGCATGGCCTGAACCGAGCCGCATGCCGGGCCGACTCAAGCTTTTTTCGGGGCCGAGCCAAATTTACACTCCTACTTTAATGTGAAAGGAATTTCGAAGATGATGTTGTACTTCCTCAATTATCTATAGATCAGAACCTATAATGATAATATCATCAACATACACTAGAAGAATCAAAATCCCAGTAGTAGTCTTTCTAAGGGAGAGATGAATCAAATTGACTTTGAATAAAAATAAAATCAAGCAGAGTGTTGCGAAATTTCTCAAACCATGCTCGAGGTGCTTGGTTTAACCCATATAATGATCATTTCAAATGGCAAACCTCGGAGGAATGGGTGAATAGGCCAGAAGGAGTCATGTATACTTCTTTCAGATCCCCATGTAGAAGCATTCTTAACATCCATCTGTTGGATAGACCATCCTTGAGATGCAGCGATGGCAATGATAGTGAATATTAGTCATCTTAGTCACTGGTGCAAAAGTCTCTTCATAGTCGAGGCCATATTCTTAACTTTTGCCAAGTGTTACAAGATGTGCCTTATGTCGTTCTATGAAACCATCAACACGTAGTTTTTTCGTGTAAACCCATTTTCGTCCAATTACCTTCAACCCAGCTGGACAACGAACAATGTCCCAATTATGATTATCCTGAAAAGTTTGAAGTTCTTCATTCATAGTTTGCTTCCAGCATGCTTGACTAGTGGCCTGAGAGTATGCTTTTGGGACAGAAGCAATATCAATAGTGGCCTGGAGTGCAGTATGTGAGAAACCATACTTATCTGAAGGATGAGTGACTCGATTGGAGCGTCGAAGTTAAAGCTCTGGACGACTAGGAATTGGTTCAGATCAAACGTTGGTTCGAGATTGGGTGCTGAAGGCAGTAGGGGACGTCTTTGATACACAATTCTTGGTTTAAATCGTTCAATATGATAAGGCTCAACATCAAAAGCAAGAAGAATGGTAGAAGTGGAGTCAGGAGTGATATACGATTCGAAAAAAATATTGGTTTTCGAAGAAAACCACATTTGTAGAGACACATACCTTATTAGCATTCGCATCGTAACATACAAAGCCCTTATGTGTAGGACCGTATCTCATGAAAGCACATTAAGCGAATTGAGCTATAAGCTTGTGACGTTCTGTGATTGGCAAATGAACAAAGCAAACATAACCAAAAGTATGTAAAGTATGTAAAGAATGATAGTAAGGAATATCACTAAACAAACGAGAGTAGGGAGAGTAATAGTCCAGAGTTTGAGAAGGCAAACAATTAATTAAATATACGACCGTATATAAAGTTTCAACCCAAAACTTATGGGCATAGAAGATTCAATCAGTAAGGTACGGACAACATCCAGGGTGTGAGGATTCTTATGTTCTGCAACACCATTATGTTGGGGAGTATAAGGACATGAACGTTGAGAGAGAATCCCTTTTGTCCTGAGAAAGTCTTGAAAACTGTTGGACAAGTATTCCCCCCCGAGTCGGAACGTAATATTTTAATGTTGGTGAAAAATTGAGTCTCAACATAAGCAACAAATGTCTGAAAAATTGAGAAGACTTCGGCTTTAGGACGGAGAAAATAAACCCAAGTAAAACGACCATAATCATCAATGAACGTTACAAAATACTTATACTGAGCATGTGAAAGAATAGGGCTGACACCCCATACATTAGTATGTATAATCTCAAAGCAAGCGGAAGCACAACTACCATGATCAAGAAAAGGTAAAATTTTGCTTTTACTTAGTTTACATGTAGCACAATCAAAAGATAGAGAAATTGGATCTTTATTACCTAATTGACCATGTTTCACAAGATAAGCCAAAACATTAGAATTGGGAAGTCCCAATTTCTTATGCCAGACATTAGAATTATGAGCTAAAGTTGTGTAAGCAAAAGAAATAGTACTAGGAATTGAAAATTGGAGAGGAAACAAATGTCCTACTTTAGGCCTCTTTGCGATCTTTTCCCCTAACGCTCGATCCTGCACAAAACAATCATCATGCCCAAAATGAACTTCACAATTATTATTCACTAATTGTCCAACATAAATCAAACTTGTAGATAAATCAGGAAATTTAAACACGTTAAATGATGCCCCCAAGTTCCCAATTCGAATTATTGGTAGCGTACTACCATTGGCTATTTCTATGTGTTGATGACCTTCATACTTTTGAATATCAAGTAAGCTATCCGTATTTTCAGTCATATGATTTGAAGCAGCAGAATCAACCAACCAAGAAGAGAGTAAGTTTTGCTTACGTCGTAGTCCTAAGGAAGAGAAGGTGGATATAATCATCCGATTCATTTGTTGCCCCATCTCGGGTGTGAGAGCAGATGTTGCCCCATCTCGGGTGTGAGAGCAGATGTACTGCTTACAAAGCTTTGATCACTAGCTAGGGTTGATTGAACATTAGCTTGAAAAGCCTGAGCCCGGTGATTCTGGGGCCGTACGCGATAGTCCTTGATGATGCGTCCCTCCTTGCAATGATTGCAAAATCTCTTACTACAATTCTTGGCAATATGGCCAAACTCCTTGCAGCTATAGCACTACGGTTGAGATTTAGATTTTCCTCGTCCTTGGGCAACATATGTGTCAAGAATATTGAATAAGATTTCAGAGATCGTCAAATATTGCAATTATAATATTTCCTTTTAGTGTAGGATTACTTTCCTTAGTAGTAGATTGCATAATATTTCCTTTTATATTTATTTCCTTTTACAGTTATTTGTAACCCTATAAATAGAGTCTTTTACTTTGTAATAGAAACAAGTTTATTATATACAATTTATAATATTCTTCACATGGTATCAGAGCAGTTTCGATCCTAAACAAATTAACCTTTGAATTTCGTTTCCGGCGAGCGGCTTTGAGCCGCTCGTCCGGCTACCAATGTTTTTCTTTTTTATTTTCTTTTCGGATGTATCACTACAAAGTCGCATCACATTCCGGTGGCCACAACTCAGTTTCTGCAGTTTGTTTGGAGTTTCTTCAGCTTTTGGTAATCTGGAACTTGGTCCAGTTTATTTGGAATTTAGTTTAGTATATCCAGTTCATTTGGAATTTGGTCCAGTTCATCTGGAATTTGGTTTATTATGTCCAGTTCATCTGGAATTTGGTTCAGTTCATCTGAAATTTGGTTTAGTATGTCCAGTTCATCTGGAATTTGGTCCAGTTCATCTGAAATTTGGTTTATTATGTCCAGTTCATCTGGAATTTGGTTCAGTTCATCTGAAATTTGGTTTAGTATGTCCAGTTCATCTGGAATTTGGTCCAGTTCATCTGGAATTTGGTTTATTATGTCCAGTTCATCTGAGATTTGGTTCAGTATGTCCAGTTCATCTGGAATTTGGTTCAGTATGTCCAGTTCATCTGGAATTTGGTTCAGTTCATCTGAAATTTGGTTTAGTATGTCCAGTTCATCTGGAATTTGGTTTAGTATATGTCCAGTTCATCTGGAATTTGGTTTAGTTCATTTGGAAATTTGGTTTGCAGTTTTGCCCAGTTGATGGGATTGAAAATTTGGTTTATTTTTGGTTCTCGTTGTTTCTTTGGAGTGTTCTTGAAGTGGTTTTGGAGTGGTTCTTTGTTGTTCTTGGTCTCTCGTCGTCAGTACTTTTCGTCGTTGGTTGCTTTGATTTGGATTTCTTCTTCGTGGACATAAGTATTGTCATCGTCGTCAATTCATGATTACAAATTGATGATTTTACCAGCATCAATTTGAGGGGGGATGTCAAGGATATTGAATAAGATTCCAGAGATCGTCAAAGATTGCAATTATAATATTTCCTTTTAGTGTAGGATTACTTTCCTTAGTAGTAGATTGCATAATATTTCCTTTTATATTTATTTCCTTTTACAGTTATTTGTAACCCTATAAATAGAGTCTTTTACTTTGTAATAGAAACAAGTTTATTATATACAATTTATAATATTCTTCACAATATGCAACATTAATAACTTCTGAGGACATATTTGATTGCGTCATTCCCAGTTGTGTAGCAAGACGTTCTTCTTCACGTAACAATTCTCCCAGGTAGATATCCAATGATGGAACTAGATTGCTGTTGAGTAAGCCAGCCCTAACGGTTTCGAACTCCGGTCATTGCTTCATAAGAAATTGATCCCTTTGATTTTCTACTTGAATTTCTTGTAGGGCAGCTAAAGCTTCTTTCAGAGCTTTGGAATGAATTATGCAAGAGTATTCGCTCCATAAATTAAGGAAACCAGTATAAAATTGTTCAATAGGAAAATTACCTTGACTGTATTGTGCAATCTCCAATTCCAACTCGAACTTTCAAGCTAAGTTTCCTTGATTGTAAACACGTTTGAGATAATCCTACAACGCCTTGGCGGTAGTGAATGAGATTGGATATCATATGAGGTTCAATTGATCCTGTTCGTGCAAAACCCGCAAGCGTACGAGATCGTTGTACAAGTAATAAAATATGTGAGTTAAGAGTATCGTTTCCACGAGGAATAAGGTCTAATTTTAGTTTAATAGCTACTATTAAATTCGAAATATGTTGAAATCAAAAGAGATTGTTTGTATATTATTTTATACTAATCCTAAACTAAAAATAACAAGTAAAATATTTATTTAATATGTGGATGTTTGTATTGGAATTGTGAATCCCCCTATTTCCATCTATTTCAATTCTCAATAATTAATCTAGTAAATTCATGCATTTTTTACAATTGATAATCCACTATTATTCAATATTCTTTTCCAAGATATATTAAACCTATGTTTAACACGACCTGATCCTATTCCTAGTCCGAATTCATATGAAAAACATGCATTGAATCACATGATTTATCGCACATGATTGCACATGCCATAGATATTATTCATAATACTTATTGTCCATATGTTGATTTTGACGCGTTCTAGACTTATTGTAAGTATTCATACATTACATCAAGCAACTTACTATTTAATTAGTGATCAATCAACCAAATAGTTCAATGAGAATGCAAAATCAATCAAGAAAAATCCAGAAATACTAAACTAATTGTCTCGAATTAAAATAAATAAGCAATAGGGTTCATCATTCATCCAATACAAATAAACATAGCCTAACATAATGTTATGTAAATCACAAAATAAGATTTGGAAAAACATCACCCGGAATGAAAAATAATGAATGGAGAGTGAAAATTCAATTTCTTCTTTGTATTTTTTCAACCCGGACTTTGAATCTTCAATCTCTTGTGATAATCGTCTTTTAATCGTGTGCTAGACTCTTTCTTGTGGTAAAATTTAGAATTTGATATGTTCTAAGTTGTTCACCCCCCCCCCCCCCCCTTCCTTTAGAAAGTGGTTAAATTTGATTTTTATAGGAATTTGGATAAAATCAGAAAATTGGGCTGTTCAAGCCCAGAATTGGCCTGTGCTCGCACGCCGTGTATTTCCTTGCCCGCGCGCCGTTCAAGTAGTTTGCTCCTGGTAAATAAAAACTAAACCTGTGCGCGCGCGAGAGATTTTGCTTTTGCGCGGCAAAAGCCCAAAATTTTAGCCCGAAGCTGAAATATTAATAGCCCAAAAGAAACTTCATAAAACCTCGAAAATTGCAACCAAAATCTTCCTTCTCTCAGAACAAAGCCTTCTCTGCAATCTACTCGCGATGCCGCCATATACTGTCGACCAAATTGAGGAACAAAGCTGTCGGAAAATCAAACCGACCAAATTTGCTACTTATCTCTGGAAGAAGACCCAAAACCAAAAGAAACTAGAATCTCGAACAATGAATCCAGAGGCCAGATTAAATCGGTAAATTGGTTAGATTAATTCTGGACCAGAACTGAAAAACCTAGAAATTGACTAAGAAGATTGTAGAATCGAGGTAGCTCTGGTATCATGGCAGTTTTGTCTCGATGCCTCTCAATTGAGAGTTTCTTCTCATTAAATAGGAATTGTTTCCCTAATTACAGCCGATACATCTTCTATCAAATCTCTCCTAATTACAGCACTTTGCTAATTAAAGTCAAAACAAAATAATGTGGCTCAAACTCACCCGTAATTATATACATGGTATGGTGACTAATTTGTTATACACTGACATCATGTACTCCTGTTTCCTAAGAATGTTCCAATGAACTCTAGTTGGCTAATCTTAAAAAAGTTTACTTACAAGTAAATTAAGTTGGTTTTTTCAAAAAAATAAAAAAATAACAATTTTATTGATTAAATTGGAAACAAGTAAGCTCATTTTGACAGTAACGCAAGACTTACTTTCAAAACAAGTGACCTTTGCTTTGACTTGAAAAAAAAAACCCCTTACTCAAATAAAACTTGAGGTTAGCCGGACATACTGGGAGGAAAGTGATATATTTAAACATTTTTTTTCTAATTAGTGTTCTCTTGTAGGATGAAATTCTCGAGGTGGCTGGTAAAATTTACAAGGCTGGGATGTCTCTCCTTGTCATCGATACGGAAAATAAGTTCGTTTCAACTGGTTTTGCCAAAGAGATAGCAAGAGTTGCTCAAGGTATGCAACTTGAAGCCTCCTAATTTTCAATTGCACATAATTTTATTGTGTTTTAATTTTATTGTTTTGGTGTCCAGGAAAGTATTACTACTTGCCGAATGCTTCTGATGCTATTATTTCTGCAACAACAAAAGACGCATTATCAGCTTTAAAGAACTCATAATCCAAAAATAGTTTCCTTAAACTTGGTTCAAATATTTGAGAGCTTTCTTGTGCCGGTTTCATCCCTTTTTGTTCTGTTGTCTAAGTAAATGTAATTTTTGATGTTGGATCTTATAACTTACAGTTTGATAGAAACTTTTGCTAATTATCAGTGATTAGCCTCCACAAAATGCTATTTTAGCTATCTATTCATTGCTTGCACAAGTATGCTTTCCTTGTTGCATCTCCATTCCAAATTCAAAGCCAGTCAGTCATTGTGAAATCCTTCTTTTCATGTTTTCTATTGAGACGAGGTGGAATCAATGTGCAACAATGTACAATATTAAACAAAAAAAAAATACAAAGATTGAAGTTAAAATCTTCTTCAATATTCTTAGGTATGTCTTGTTTGGCCAAGGTGGGCTATGCGACACTGAAACAAAATTTTAATTTATTCACTACTATCTACCGATCTTTTGAAATTGATCTTCAGTCCAGATAAAAACTTCTCACTCTTGTTGTTGTAAGAGAATCGTACTTATGGTTCTCTCCGTTTCAACAAACCACAAGGTTCTCTTGCTTTATCAATTGTGTGAAGTTTTGGTCCTGCTTCCAACCTTGTCTAATCTTTCATATATACCTACCTACCTACGTTATATGTTAACGGTTGATATCAAGGTTCGTTTGGCATAGCTTTTGAGAAATTAAAAGAGCATATGATGTGAGAATTAGTAAAAACAAAGGAAATGGGAGAATGTATTTCTATGCTTTATTGAACAGATAAGTTGGCCATTTATATAGCCTTACAGAATAATAGAAAATAAGAAAAATATGCAGCCACATCTCTATTAACGTAGCTAGTGACTAGGAAATAAACAACTTATCTAGCAGACGCAAACCCTAACAACTAACATTATCAACATCCTCCCTTAAACTGAATATAAAATATATTCAGTTTATATTTGGATCTATGCAGACACCCAACAACCTTCTTAGCTTCACAAACATTTCTAGCTTCAAAGGCTTGGTCATTATATCTGGAACCTGCTCTTGTGTGTAACAGTGTACCAGATTTACAACTCCATCTTTAGTAAGGTCACGAAAGAAATGAAATCTGACATCCATATGCTTGCTTTGACCATGCAAAACATGATTCTTTGAAAGCTCAATAGCCAAACTGCTGCCACAAAGATTGCCATACCATTATTCCGAATATGATTGAAACCATTCAAGATCCTTCTTATCCAGACTGCTTGACAAACACACGAGGCTGTTGCAATGAACTCAGCTTCAGTGGTGGATAATGTGACTATTGGTTGTTTCTTTGATGAAATTGAAACGGCCCCTAAGCTCAAAAGGAAAACATAACATAAAGTACTCCTCTCATTTAAATTTCCAACGTACTCACTATCTATATAGGCAATAAGCTTCTCATCTCCTTTCTTCTTATAAAGTATCCCAAATTCAGAAGTCCTTTTTAAATATCTCAGCACTCTCTTTGCTGCCTGAAGATGAAGTTCTGTGGGGCGATCAATATACCTACTTAGAAGACTTACCACAAACATAATGTCGGTCGGGTAGCAGTAAGATAAATTAGACTGCCAACTATTTGTTTATAACAAGTACTATCCACCCTTAATCCATTCTCATCTTTGTTGAGCTTGCAACCTGGAACGATTGGATTGTGAGCTGAATTGCATTTATCTATATCGAACATTTTCAGCACATCCTGTGTATACTTCTTTTGATGTATAAAAATAGACTCTGGTCTTTGCATTACTTCTATACCAAGAAAATATCTCATTTTTCCCAGGTCTGTCATGTCAAACTCATGCATCATAGAATTTTTAAATTCAAGGAACATATGCTCATCATTGCCCGTAAAAATCAAATCATCAATATATAGACAGATAATTAGAATTTTACCTCATTTCCCTGCTTTGATGAACAAAGTATGCTCATAAGGGCACCTCTCGAAACCTTCCTTGGTAAAATATGATTCTATGCGACTATACCAAGCTCGTGGAACTTGTTTTAGTCCATATAGAGTCTTCTTTAATCTGTAAACTTCCTACTCTTCTCCTTTCTTTTCATAACCAGGAGGTTGTTCGACGAAAATCTCTTCATGGAGTACTCCATGGAGAAAGGCTGACTTTAAATATAGCTGAAATAGTGTCCACCTTTTTTGCGCTGCAAGAGAAACTACCAATCGAATTGTCTCCAAGCGTGCTAGAGGTGAGAAAACCTCAGTGTAGTCAATGCTATATTTTTGGGTGTAGCCCTTTGCAACCAAACGGGCTTTGTACTTTTCCACCTCACCATTTTCATTGAGCTTTGTCTTATACACCCACTTTACTCCAACCTTCTTTGCCCCAAAAGGTAGATTAGTCAATTCCCAAGTGTCATTTTTCTCTATAGCTTCAATTTCCACATCCATCGTTGTTTTCCACTTTACATCTTTTAGTGCCTCTTCGAATAGAACTGGATCATTAGTTGCAAACATAGCTAAATATCCCATGTCTTCTTCTTCAAATAAACCTTCCCTACTTTCATAATCTCTCATCCAATGTGGTTGCATTCTCGTTCTTTGTTCACGAGATTCAATTGAAGGGTCTTGACTTGAACTAGATGAATTTACCTCAGAAGATCCATCACCAGTTTCTCTTTCCTCATTACTGTTATGTTCATGAATTTCAACTTCATCTTTGTTTTCAGTAGTTGCATCCTGTTCTTCGTCATTTTCGCCCCAATTCAAGTCAATCAAAATGAATTTCTCGTGAGTTATGTCCCAATCCCAGCTGTTATCTTCTTCAAACACCACATGTCTACTTATTATAATCTTCTGAGAGATAGAATCATATAATCTATATGCCTTTGACTCCAAGCAAAACACAACTTACACTTTTGTCATCGAGCTTTGTCCTTTTGCAATCAGGAATATGAACATGAGAAATACACCCAAACACCCTGAAGTGATCTACTGATGGTTTAATTCAACTTCAAGCTTCTTGTAGAGTTCTTTTCTTTACTGCAAAGGTTGTACTTCTGTTGAGGACATGAACCGTCTAATTCACAGCTTTCGGCCATAAAGTTTTTGGAATCTTCTTCCCTAAAAGCATACTTTGAACCATATTCATGATAGTTTGATTTTTCCTCTTCGCAACACCATTTTGTTGAGGGCTATATGTAGCTGTTAGTTGTCTGTGAATACCGTTCTCATTACAAAAATTAGTGAACTCAATTGACGTAAATTCACCCCCACGATCAATATGAAGACCTTTTATACTTGAACCACTCTTTTTTTCAACACAATTTTATATTTCTTGAAGGTAATAAATGCTTCTGACTTCTCAGATAAGAAATAAACCCAAACTTTTACGACTATATTCACCAATAAAACTAATCAAGTACATTTTGTTGCTGTTGGACATATGGCTGATTGGTCCACAAATATCAGCATACACCAATTCAAGAATCTGAGAGGCTCTCCATGTGCTTTGTCCAGGAAATGGATCTCTTCATTACTTCCCCACTAGGCAAATTTCACATATCTTCAATGAGGTTTCAAAACAAGGTAGTCCTCTCACCATTCCCTTTTGTTGAAGAATTTTCAGACCACTGAAGTTTAGATGACTGTATCTACAATGCCAAAGTCGGGCTGAATCTTCCATGGAAGAATTGAAACAAGTTTCCTCCTTCAGTTGTGTATGGCCAAACAGCTTAAACATTCGATTAGAGGACATTGCAATTTCCATAATCAGCCCTCTCTCAGGATGATAAATTTTGCATGTTCCTTGATAAGTGTGTAAAAACACACTTATTTGGCACTTTTTGGAATTAACTAGAATTAAAATTGAGTCGATTTCTATGCATAATTGTGTAAATTTCACTTTTGTAGGCTAAAACCTCGATTGGACAAAGAACGAGTGAAAAAGGAAGAAAATGGACTTAAAGTGAACAAAAATGTGAAGTTGGGGACTAAATTGCACAAGCCAGAAAGATGGAGGACTTGGAGTGCAATTTATCAAGGGCCAAATTGATATGAAAGTCAAAATTCGAGGACCAAGTTGTACAAAATCAAAGTTGAGGGACTTGGCATGCAATTACCTAGGGACTTGGCTGCAAAATTGAACAAAAAATCCTAATTTTGGACAGAGAGTGGCACGCCTCATTTTGCCATTTTTGGAAACTTGTGGACCTTTTTAATTATTTTCTATAAGTTGAGGGGCTTAAGTTGCAAAATTGGAAAAATATGTTTTTAAAAATCTTACCTTGGACGTGAATTTTGGAATAAATTTAGAATTTTTTCTTTGGCTGTTTTTTTTATTCCTCTTACCATTTTTTTCCTTTCTCTCTTCTAGTTTTCTTTTAGCTAGTTAGTTTTGTTGTAATCTTGGCTCATTTTGGGGATCACCAGTAGATAGCAAGGAGATTACTACATAAAGAAACTTGGGGAAAACATTGGAGGGATTCAAAACTAAAAAAAAAAAAAAAAAAAGGGTTGTAACTTCAACTTTGTGTTCTTCCATATTTCTTCAAAGTTTGACATGTATAAATTGAATAATCTCATTTGTTATAATATTATGATGATGAGCTAAGTGTATTTTGTTGGAATTTATGTAGTAGTTTAACCTAATATTTCATTAATATCATGATATGTTTTGTATGATTATTATTATGCATTTGTTATCAAAATATTAGTGTATTGATTATCATGTTAAAATTACTTCATTTTTGTGACGACAATAGATGTTGTAATTAGGTGTTTATGTGATTGTTGAAAAATAATTACATTTACTAGATCGAAATGATTGATACCCCGAGTTTGTCTAGTATACTAGGCGCGTCTAGATGATATAGAGATATACATCTACCTCAGGTGATCCATTGAGTATTTTCACAAAAAATCATGCTGTTGGTTATGTTTTTATTAATATAGAGATATGTGATACAAATTAATCGATTAGGGTTAATATGACCTCGAGAGGGGGTATTAACTAAAATTGAAAAATCGGGTCTAACTACTTATTTTGGTAATTTGCATAAGCGCGTAATTGAATTGATATTAATGAAGTAAAGGTTAAGCGAAATCATAAATTCCAACATCTTTTTAAAATCAACACCTTTTTACTTTTTAGTTGTCATTTTATATTTTTAAATCAAAATCGTGTCTTTTTAGTCTAAATTCTAATTTTTAAATGTGTGTCATTTTCGTTAATTTGAATCAATACGCTAGTAATCGAGCCAACACTCTTCGTGGGATCGACTCGGACTTCAAAGGTCCATTATACTACTTGTTCTCGACCTGTGCACTTGCGGCATATTTATTAGCGAACATTCCTTGTTGTCTGAGGATTGCAAGTCCCTTCTCGGCTAGCTAACCAATGCTTAGTAAACTATTCTTTAATCCAGGAACATAGAATGCACCAATAATGATATGTACAAATTCATTCAGCAACATTTGCACATTACCTTTATCCATCACAGCCATGCTTGAATTGTTTCCTAATTTCACTGTTTTCTTAAAGTTGTCTTCAAAATTTGAGAAAAGCTCTTTCTTGCCACACATGTGATTACTGTATCCAGAGTCGAGAAACCACAGTTCTTCTTTGTTGGTGTCCTTGTTATCTACATACACCATCAACAACATTTCTTCACTGCCTTCCACGTAGTTCATGCTTTCTTCTGTTTTTTTCGTTGGACATTCATATTGAAAATGTCCAAGCTTGTGGCAGCTATAGCATTCAACAATTTATTTGTCAAAACTACGTCTACCTTCTCCTCTTCCACGTCCTCGATTTTCGCCATAACTATGCCATATTCTTCCTGATGACTCTCCGAAAGTAACCTTCAATGCATGCTCTTCCATGTCATGAGCTTTCATACGTTGCTCATGTACTAGAAGGCTACTTTATAACTCATCAATGGTAAGAGCATCCAAATCATTTGACTCCTCAATAGAACACACCACGTAATCAAATTTGGGTGTCATGGATATATTCTCAATGACTGCTACATCATCCATCTTCCCCTTATTCGCTCTCAATTTGTTGACCACATCAAGAGTACGACCAAAGTACTCATTTACAGACTCTCCCACTTTCATGTTCAACATCTCAAACTCCTTTTGGAGAGCTTGTTGTTGCGCTCGCTACACTCGTGTTGTGCCCTGATACGTCTGCTTCAAGGAATCCCAAATGCTTTTGGATGTACCTTTGTTCAAGATGGTTACCAAGATCAATCGGTGTATGGCCTGGAAGAGATAATTCTTTGCCTTCATATCCTTCAACCTTGCATCATCAATCACCTTCTTTTGTGCTTCAGTGAGTACAACTCCTTCTGCTGCTACAGGAATCCCATCTTCCACCACACTCGAGTATTCTTTTGACCGCATGAAATTCTCCATGAGCATACACCAGTGATCATAATGCCTATCGAATTTTGGAATCGCTGGTTGCATAAATCCACTCTCAGTTGCCATACTCTGTCACACAACACAGTACTTAGAAGACTGCTGCTATGTGGTTTTAGATCATGCCCCTGTGATAGGGCTATGATACCAAATGTCAGAATTAGTAAAAACAAAGGAAATAGGAGAATGTATTTCTATGCTTTATTGAACAGATAACTTGGCCATATATATAACCTTACAGAATAATAGAAAATAAGAAAAATCTACAGCCACATCTCTATAATCGTAGCTAGTGACTAGGAAATAAACAACTTGTCCCTAAAGAATAGGGATTATTCAAAACAGACGCAAATCCTAACAACTAACATTATCAACAATGCGCTTGATTAATTTTATAAAATATTTTTTTAGTTAAAATAATTTTTAGAGGAAGTTGGTTCTACGTGGATTCTTCTAAAAACTCTTCCGAAATTTGAAGTATTTTTAAAAATTAGTTTTCAAACATTAATTAAGGAAGCTTCGTGATGAAATTTTTGTACAATAAATAAAAACAAATGTAGAAGTCGGCTCATATAAAATATGTTCTTAATTTGTAATGAATGTCTATTATAAATTTGCTTGATATTCGTCATGTTTACAAGTGGTTTTAAATCAACCAAACCTTTTTTTAAAAAAATATTTTTTATAAACGTGATGAATCAAGATTCAATTAAATCTAAATTGTATTTTATTCCAAATTGTGTTTGATTTACTAACAATTCTAATTAATACTTTTTATAAAACAATAAAAGATTATAATCTGGTTCCACTTTTTCTTGAATTAAAATCAATAATATTGCCATTGGAGGAGAGAGATGGGTCCCACTCGTGACATACTCAGTCAACAATGGCAGCTATAACGTTTCAAAAATTGATTTTGCTTCCTCCTTTCAGCGCGCCCAGACAGGGATACCCAATTTTTATTTTTTATTGTTTAGATTTCTATTTTTGGTTTTGAAAATTAAAAATGTAAAACCTACTAAACTAGCCGCTAGAAGAAAAACACCACCATTTGGTGTTTGCATTGTTTGGGATCCAGTGGGTCATGCCGAGAACAGTTTTTGATCTTCTTTCATGTTGGCAGGGGTCGTGTGGTAGTAGTAGTAGGAGGTCATTGGTGTGGAGGGTTGTTCCCCACTGTGTATTTTTGTGTGTTTGGAGGGAAAGAAATGCTCGAAATTTCGAGGATACTAAGAAATCCATTCCGGAGTTGAAGAGCAGTTTCTTTCATTTATTGTTTGAGTGGGTTAAGGGCTTTGGTATTCCTTCCATCAGCTCTCTTGTAGAGTTGTTGGACCATTGTATTATTTGACTCCTCTGTCCTTTTGTATACTTCTAGTATGCTAGGACTTGTTTTAATAAATTTTCTTTACTTATCAAAAAAAAAAAAATTATTATTATTATTATTATTTGCATTTACAATAAAATTTAAATGTTAGAAATAATAATTATTGAATTAATTAAAATAAGAATAAAAAATTTAAAATATAACAAACACGATTATTTATAATTAACACGAAATATATTACAACAGCCACATATCTACATTAATCCAGTTTTATTTAAAGAAAACGGTACATAAAAACAAGTGTATAGCTTAGTTTACCAAATCCTCTAATATCCTCAAAATAATTTCCAAACAAACAATATGAACTTTCAGATCCTTTATCTTGTTGTTGAACTCTTTTTCATAAAATTTATGTTTGTTCATTTTGAAAGAACAAACATATGTTTGGATATGTTATCGTACTCAAATCTTTCAACAAAATTTTGATCTCCTCACGATATTCTGTCATTGGTAATTTCTTTTTTTGAATTTCGTAATTCTGATGTCTTTCTATACTACTTTTTTTTTTCAAAATTTAAACGAGTTGTCAATTCTCTTCTTTAATGGATGCAAATAATTTTATACATTTTTTCTCCATTTTTCCTTTTTAGTTTTCCTTTTTATTACCCTTATAGGTCATTGAGTAAAAGTATCATCAATATTGTCTTCGTTTATATTAAGAGAAAACGAAAACCAGGGAATGTTGAATGCATTGAGGTGCGGTCCTCCTATGATGAAGCGGCTGTGACGATGCAATGTTAATACCGTTTTTTTTTTCGTGATAGGTTGCTATGGTCGTATTAACGTCATCTCCAAAATTTTTGATATCTTTAAGTATATGTCAAACGTGCTCAAATTTGAACCTTTTCTTGTAATTCTGGTCTTCAGATAATAGCATTTTCCTTTTTTTTTTAACCCTTATAGGTCATTGAGTAAAAGTATCATCAATATTGTCTTTGTTTATATTAAGAGAAAACGAAGACCAAGGGATGTTGAATGTATTGAGGTGCGGTCCTCCTATGATGAAGTTGGTTGTACGATGCAATGTTAATACCATTTTTTTCGTAATAGGTTGCTATAGTCGTATTAACGTCATCTCCAAATTTTTTTACATCTTTAAGTATAGGCCAAACGTGCTCAAATTTGAACACTTTCTTGTAATTCTGGTCTTCAGATAATAGCATTTTGGCTCGAAACATCTACTAAACAAAGACAATGTATCATTAACTTAACAGAAATTTAACATTTGGAAGCATACATTATGAGTAATATTCACGATATCTTCATCCGATGTACCACTTGAATTCACAAGTTCCACTTGCCGAACACATCCTTGCATTTTGCTAACGGCAACATTAATAACTTGCATTCGCTTCATTAGAGATCTTTTTGGCCTAGTAAGAGTGATAAATGAAGGTAGTGCAGTGTTGTACTCATTCTCCACTCGAGACCATAATTGGTCCCTTGATTGGTTGGATCTTGGGAGATATCAAGATAGACTTGACATAGGTATACATTAGAGATCTTTTTGGCCTAGTAAGAGTGATAAATGAAGGTAGTGCGGTGTTGTACTCATTCTCCACTCGAGACCAGAATTGGTCCCTTAATTGGTTGGATCTTGGGAGATATCAAGATAGACTTGACATAGGTATACATCTTCTTCGTGTGAGTATGAAGAACTCCGTGGAACAGAAATCATTGTCAAGGAGGATTATTGAAAAGGGTAGCTGATATTAACTTGGGAAGCTTAAAAAATTGAAGGTTCTTTCTTGTGAAAGATGGTAAGCTATTTTATAGACAAAAGGATATGCATGATAAGAATGGATCTTGGGAGATATCAAGATAGACTTGACATAGGTATACATCTTCTTCGTGTGAGTATGAAGAACTCCGTGGAACATAAATCATTGTCGAGGAGGATTATTGAAAATGGTAGCTGATATTAACTTGGGAAGCTTAAGAAATTGAAGGTTCTTTCTTGTGAAAGATGGTAAGCTATTTTATAGATAAAAAGGATATGCATGATAAGATTGATTATATATAGATTAAAATGGTTGAGATCTTGACGTAATCCAATCTAACGGTGAAGATGAATTTGTCTTGATTTAATATTTTTTCATTTTTGAAGTGATTCTACTAATTGTACTATGTTTTAATAATATATTAATTAATGAATTTAATATTTTCCTTAATTTTAGCATTGCACCAAATTCATCTTCGCCGTTAGATTGGATTACGTCAAGATCTTAACTGTTCAATCTACATATAATCAAATCTTATCATTGTCCACTTGCCACTGTCCGATTGGAATTATATCAAGATCTCAACCGTTCAATCTATATATAATCAAATTTTATCATTGTCCACTTGAAGATAGGATATATAGGCAAATTCATCTCCACTGTTATATTGGATTACGTCAAGATCTCAACATATTCTTTGTCTATAAAATAGCTTACCGTCTTTCACAAGATCTTACCTTCAATTTCTTAACCTTCCCAAGTATTAATTAGCTACCCTTTTCAATAATCCTCATTGACAATGAGTTCTGTTCCACTGAGTTCTTCATACTCACACGAAGAAGATGTACACCTATGCCAAGTCTATCTTGATATCTCCCAAGATGCAATGATATGTATAAACCAATCAAGGTACCAATTCTGGTCTCGAGTGGAGAATGAGTACAACAGCACTGCCTTCATTTATCACTCTTACTTGGCCAAAAAGATATCTAATGAAGCGAATGTAAGGATGCTGCCGTTAGCAAAATGTAAGGATGTGCTTGACAGGTGGAACTTTTGGGTAGGTGGAGCTGGAGTACAATAACCACTTCCTTCCCCCAGATTCTTTTTAGTTGCCTATGACCTTCATGGTCTGATCTGTGGAATTCCACTTTGGTAGAAACAGCCTGGTCAGCTGCTTCCAGTTTCCCGACTTCTTTTTCCTTCCTTTTCAAAATTCATATGTTCTTCCCGTGCTTTTCCACGATTTTCTGATGATTAAAGCTCAATCAAAAACCATAATCTCTGAACATCAAACCAGCAGAATAATCAAGAGTTTAACTCTCATTAATAATGACTGAATTTAAGTAAGAAGCAGAAGAAAGAACAGGGAGTAGAGATTGTAAAGAAGAAGAGATTACAGCGAGATTCAGCAGAATGAATTACGTCCAAATCATGTCCGCTGCCTCTCACTCTTATCTGAAATAAACTCTCGCTCTCCCCAATGGTTTTGATTCCAAACACGTCCTAATAAAATTAAAACGCATTGTCCAATTATATTTATTACATAATGAAAGCATAAAAAAAAAAAAAAAAAAAAGCTGTCATTTTGCTTAAGCTATTTACTTCCTTAAGCATTACTGTCCACTTTCCCTCTTAAATTCGAATTTCTGTTTCTGGTACCCCAGTTCTTCTTCTTGGCCCAATCATTCATCACAGCTGGTCTTCCTTGTTGATTACATTTTAGGGCCTTTGTTTTTTTTGGGAAAGAAGAATGCTTTATGTGGCTCTAGACCTTGGTCATTCGGAATGAGGGAGTGATTCATCACAGCTGGTCTTCCTTGTTGATTACATTTTAGGGCCTTTGTTTTTTTTTGGGAAAGAAGAATGCTTTATGTGGCTCTAGACCTTGGTCATTCGGAATGAGGGAGTGATAGTTTCCATTAAGCTGCATAGCTCGTATCAAGGTTTGTGTGACCTTATTTAAAAAGAAAATTTGTGGAAATCCAAAATTTTGTGCTGGCAGCAGAAGGATGGAGGCTGACCCATACATTTTAAAGGATCTATATATGATTTTTTTTTTATGCTTTAAACTCAAAGATTGTAAAGTGAAAGGGGGTAGAGACTATGATGTTGAATGACGAAGAATGGTTGTTATATGATATTTTGGGTGTTGTGAATAAAATCTCTGGCTGTGTGCGCTTTTTTTTTTTTTTTTTTGGCTCATAGTAGTTAGGTTTTGTGCTTAATGGGTCTGTTCATATTTCATTGTTAACATCAATCTTGAAAAGGACTAGATTTTGTAATTTGGTTTGTTTAAAAAATTTTAATTGTTACGGATGGAAAACCGTAGAAAACGATGAACACCTATATTCAATAGGAATGGCATCGAGAATTGAAGATACCTTCTGAGTGCACATGGAAAAACCAGAAATGAATTTTGTTTTTGTAAACACTTCGCAATGCATAGGTAAACAGTCGTCAAGGTGGTACTTCTTTCGTTTGCCACTCATATTGTCCAGTATCAAGTTGATATTGGAATGACATTTAGCTCTTGTTATCCTTTAATTATTTGACCCGAAATAGAAATTTACTCGTGAAGCAGAGCAAAGTTACTCTTGTTTTTATCTTCTACATTGTCAAAACAAGGAATCCATGTATTGCAGAAAGATTTTGTAAAAATTGATCCATACTCGATGGGAGAACCAACCTAGTGACATTCTAGCTCTTTGGCCGTCAACTTGCTTGAGTTTGACTGTGAGTGACAGATTGAACACCAAATAGAATCAAAAGGCAATGAAAGAAAGAGGGACTGTCATAAGATAAGTTAAAATATGAGATTTGAATCCCAGATGTATTTGGCCCTTTGGCAGCTGTTACACAACCTGCAAATTGAATTTAGCCCTTGTTTGGTACTCATTATTTTCAAAATATATTTTTCTCATTCTTATTTTCAACCAAACATTCTTTAATAAAATAATATTACACTCAAATCCAAGACTTTTTTTTTTTTTTTATGCACACATTCTTCATCAAAATACTATTCCAAAATGTATTTTTTGCAAATAATAATAATAATGGGGCTCCAACAGGCTTTTACTGTCATAACATATTAACATGGATTTATTGCAGAATTCACCTATTGAAACTGTGGCCATGAAGAAGTGCATTTGATTCACCTAATAATGTTATCGAATTTTCTCTATTTGAGATTTGATTCGACTCAAAGTAGAAAACATTGGCAGGTTTATTAAATGATACATAGCTTGTGTTTGCCACCCATTTTGGGGAAAGAATAGATTTTTGAATAGTGATTGATGGAAGAATATGTGGTTAAAAAGTAAGGAGAATTTTTGGGTTTGTGTGTAATATTATTTATTGATAAATTGTGTGGTTGAAATGAAGAAAGAGAAAAAAAAATGAGAAATAGTTTGGTGTTGAATTACTTCATTGAATTTTTTATTTGTTCGTATTTTGGATTATCTATGTTAAGATTTGAGGTTCCATCTTAAAATGTCAACTTTATTAAGAAGAGTAGCACAAACCCTTATAAATTGATTTATGTTTTCTTCTTTATTCGATGTGGGATTCGATGAAAACCTTTTTCCTTACACTTCCAAAAATACAAACCAAAGCCCCACTCATCAAACTTCCAACTCTATCATGCTTCCCCTGCTACCTAATTCTTCCCCATCAACAAGTTTTAGAGATTTGCAATCTAACCCAATTCCCAGAAGAATCGAATCTGTAACATTATGTTTAATTTCTGCAGGAACAGATCATGGAACATCTACCCACCCAGCAACTATTGCACTCGACTTTGCTGATGCCCCACACGACATTGCACAGCCTGATCCTACAAACACTCATTCCATGATCACCAGATCAAAGAATTATATCTATAAACCTCGGCAACATTCTGATGGCTGAATTCGGTACCCTTTACCGAGAGCTTTGATAGCAGAAACATCACCTCTAGCAACGGAACCAACCTCTTACACTGAGGCCTCTAAATCCGTCTACTGGCAAGATTCTATGAATAAAGAATTCACTGCGCTGCTACAAAATGGTACTTGGTCCTTGGTGCCATCATCAAATAACACCAATGTTGTGGGCTGCCGTTGGGTGTTTAAAATTTTTTTAAAAAAAAGGCGGATGGAACCATTGAACGTTATAAAGCACGACTAGTAGCCAAAGAATTCCATCAACAAGAAGGAGTTGATTTTTCTGAAACGTTCAGTCCAGTCATCAAACATACCACTATTCGGTTAGTGCTTTCTCTTGCCGTGTCTATAATTGGTCTATAAAGCAATTGGACGTACAAAGTGCTTTCTTGCATGGTGAGTTAAAAGAGGATGTGTTCATGTTACAACCCCAAGGATATATTCATCCACAAAATCCAAATCATGTGTGTAAATTACACAAGTCACTTTATGGATTGTGGCAAGCCCCAAGAGCATGGTTCTCCAAGCTCTTGGATAAAATCAAGTCTTTGGGTTTTCATGAAAGTAAAGCTGATTCGTCTCTATTTATTCTTTGGAAATCAGCTATTATTATTTACATACTTGTATATGTGGGAATCCCTTAACAATCTAGCATATTTTTATTCTGTATGAATCTTCTTCTAAACATGTAGCACTTTTTACAGGCTTTGTATTGATGAGAAATCTGAAAGGGCAACTTGAGGATTTATCAGCAACTTCAAGCTTTGAGTGTAATTTGCTGAATCATAATCGCAGTGATAGTTCTAGTAGAATGAAAATAGAGGATTTGATTCCATATATTTTTTTGCTCCGACAGGAGGAAAAGAATAGCAGACATGTAAGTTAATAATGAAAAACTGTGTCTTATTTTGATCAAACCCTTGGTCGTAATCAAACCATGTTCTCTTCCCTGATATAGTTCTCCATCAATGTGTTTATATGATTGGCATAGGAAAATGTGATTCTTTGAAACATCCTTTTTCCATTTTTCCCTTTTCATCTCTATTATTAACGACTTGAATAGCTTTTTGTTATTTATGCTGAAAACTTGCATTTCTATATAGGTTTTTTCAAGATACACCTCCCAATCAAAAGCAGAAAACTGAAGATGGAGGATTCGCGTAATTGCTCAGCTGAAACTGCAGTTTCTCTTTCTTTCTATTTTCTGCCACGGGGTCCCAGCTTCCGACATTATGCCTTTGCCTTGAGGATGGCATTCCATATCATGAACTCGAGACTTGTCCTTCGTTATAGTTTTCTTTACCAAAGAAGATGTTTTTATTTCCAAAGAAGACTAGTACCAGTCCCTGTAATCAATCCAGCAACCGTACCAAGAGCCAAGGTTCTCACTGTATATATCATTTTATCTGTTACATGGCAAAAGTAAACATTAAGTTGAACCAATCTTCTGTCTACTACTATGCTTTCCAGATTTACTTCAGAGAAAACACGACTAATCATGAAATTTGATCAATGATATCATTATAAACAGGCTTCAAAAACAGTGTGGCAGTCGATGTTGGATTAATTTACTTTTAGGTACGGTTGTGAGCAGAACTTCTAGTTTTGGAACTTTTGACAATAACAAGTTTGATTGTGAATTTAAAAAGTGCTTTTGCATATTCTTTTTTTTTATTGGGTTAGAAGTTATTTTTTTGATACGTTAATGTGTATTTTGTTGATTTTAAAGCTTCATTAAATATAAATTACAATATTCCGTAAGAGCTTTAGACAACCTCAAAATTTGGACTTTTTAAAAATATTTTTTAATGCATTTTGTATGTCAAAAAGTACTCTAGCCAAACAATTAATACTCGAAACAACTTTTAAAAATTGAAAGAATGTTAAGCAGAAAGAGCAATCAAGATTTACGGTCAAATCATTTTTTATCGATAAATTTCATTAATAAGGATCGTTTGATAGGTAAAAGTGGAAACGAATTCAAATTTCATGTTACTTGAAAAATAAAAAACCTATAAAATTTATAGGAATTCGTTTTCCATTTTCACGTTGCAATCAAACGGTCAAAGTGGAATTCATTTTCCTCGAATGTGACTTTTTCCATGAAAAATATGACAATCAAACATGACTTAAATCTATAATTATTGTTCAATTATTCACCATTCGTTCAAGGAAAATGTAGCAACCAAACATGGCCTACCATTCATTCAAGCCCATGTTTGGTTCAACAAAAAATTCTGAATAATTTTTTAGTAAAAATTAATAATTAATTTTAATCACGCGTTGTTTTATTCGACTCGCAACCTTTTAATCATATGTTTTTCATCAAGATTTACTAAAAAAATTGATTACTCTAAATAAGACAGTGGCTACGCTCTTGCTATTTGGAATTAATCCATTGTACAGAACTATTTAAGGTTAAACAAAATCCTGTCTCAGGGAAGCCCACGTCGTCAATAACGATAAACTGATAACTGGATAGCTCAATACCCTCTTTCTCTCTCTCTCCCCCCAGTGTGTGTGATAGAGTAGGGAGAGAAACATGGCAAGAATGTGCATGCAATTCAACACAACTCTGGCAACGGCCTTTGCAAAAGAAAATACTGAACAAAAAACCAATCCTAATAGAGTTGAGCTCCCAGCAAAAGTTAAGAATTCAAGAATTCTGGTACTGGGAGGCACTGGAAGAGTTGGAGGATCTACTGCAATTGCTCTCTCCAAATTTTGTCCTGATCTTCGCATAGTCGTTGGTGGTCGAAACAGGTAATTAAATCTATACCATTTTTATGCCCGCCATCTGTTTGATATTTTCTTTCTTTTTTTAGTTCGAAGAACATTTTTCATAAAGGGAATTCAAAATCGAAACTGGGGTTTTCTTAGGATTAGAAATGTGCGAGTGATGCAGTAGGATGTACACGGACTGATTTTAATTAATTTTAATGCTTTTGGTTTGTTTACATGAAAAGAATTATTGCTGTTCCAGTTCTATTGTGTGTGTGTGTGTGTGTGTGTGTGTGTTGATGTTCAAACTTCAAACTCGTTTCCTATGCTTATTTTGTTTGGTTCAAACTTAAAACTTGTTTCCTATGCTTATTACTTCAGAAAATTGAAGGGAGAAGAATTTCCTTTTTATGGAATCTCTTATGATCTACTAGCTGTAATTTAAATGTTGGACATAAAGACATAATAAAATAAAATTATACCTGTATATTTGTCCAAATACAGTGAGATTTCATAATTGGATGTGTGAGGAATAGAGTGCTACTCCATTTTTATGAAAGCAATAAAAAACAGAATGAGAATTGAAAACAAACAAAGCAAACACATCAATTTATTGTGATTCATCCTCAATCTGAGAGTTAAGTCCACTTGTTGTTGCAGTTTGTACCATAATGAAGAATGAGGGTAAAAGGTTTTGTATGATCCTCATACACGCATAATCGGCCACAAAGGTTTTTATATCGTACAAATATTAGGCTGACCTTCAGTAGAGAGAATGAGTATACAATATGACTAGGCTCTATTTCTGTTTAATGAATAATTTACTGGCCTGATAAGCCTGTCTTGATTTTGAGAGGTGGTTATTTTCACTGTTAACTTCATTTCGATATCTTTTAATACTTCACCAAGGAATGGTTCACAATGATTAGGCCTCGTGTGTTGTTATTTGCTGGCTTCTTCTCTTGGGGAAGTGAATGCCCAGTCACTTTTCAAAATTAGATACTAAAATGTAAGTTTCTTTTTTATGACAGGGAAAAGGGGGATGCAATTGTAGCTAAACTTGGGAACAATTCAGAATTCACCGAAGTCAACATTGATGATAATAAATCATTGGAAGAAACTTTGAATGGTTCGTAGTTCTGATTATTTCAAAATTAAGCATGTAAATTAATATGAACTAAAAGTGATCATCGTTGCTGTCACCGTAAGGATTTAAAGCCCATGCATAACTGTCTCCCAGCCATGTTCAGATGTGGATCTTGTTGTTCACACTGCTGGGCCGTTTCAACAGGCTGAGAAGTGTACCGTGCTTGAAGCTGCTGTTCAGACCAAGGTGAGAGAGAGAGACAATCAGCGGGTTAATTACCGCAATAGTCACTGAACTTTGGCCAAAGTTTCCACCAGGTCACTGAACTTTAAAAACTACGTGGTGAGTCACTGAACTTTCGAAAAATCACCCCATTGGTCACTGAACTTTAAAAATCACCTCACTGGTCACTAAATTTTGCAAAACGTTTCCCAGATGATCACTGAATCTAGTGACTATCTCGAAAATTTTTTGCAAAGTTCAGTGACTACGTAGAAATCTTTTGTAAAGTTCAGTGATTAATGAGGCGATTTTTAAAGTTCAGTGACCAATTGGGTGATCTTTTGAAAGTTCAGTGACTAACCACGTAGTTTTTAAAGTTCAGTGACTTGGTGGAAACTTTCGGTAAAGTTCAGTGACTATTGAGGTAATTAACCCGACAATCAGCATATCATATAGTTTCAGAATTTTATGTTATCTGATAGCTCCATCATGTGAGTACGGCTATCATATCAACATATGACTAAATAGTAATTTTTTTTATCAAACAGACAGCATACATTGATGTGTGTGATGATACAAGCTATGCAATGCGTGCAAAATCCTATATGAACAAAGCACTCGATGCAAATATTCCAGCAATCACAACTGGTGGAATCTATCCGGGAGTGAGCAATGGTTCTGTCACGTTATCCTTGCAAAACTATCGATATATCTAGGAATCTAGTAGAACACATACAACAAGGAAGGAATTGATAGTGATGAAAATGATATAGTTCTTAGTTGGCTTAGGATTGATGATTTAACAGAAACTGGTTCCAACTTCTGGCTACATTACCTCGAGTTTCTTTTATAGCTGTGGCATTTTTAAATACGATCATCTTGCCCACTTCTACTGTTTTGATCAATTCATCGACCATTTCAGATAATCTCGGTCTTAATTCATAGGTGTTAGGTCATTCATTATCTATGAAACCCAATTTAGCTTGTCCATTGCATTTTGCACAAGTTTGATTGCCAATTACTCTCTTTATAGGAAAGAAATAGCTTTCCCATGATGTCGTTGAGATCTCAAGTGCATGTTCACTTCACCATTATTTTTGCAGTGATGGCTGCAGAACTTGTCCGTGCTGCAAAAACCGAAGACCAAGGTGAGCCAGAGAGGCTGAGGTAATCACTTCTATATCTTCTTCTTACTTTTTATTTTTTATTTTTTTTGAGGTAATCGTCTTTTAAACACAATAGCGCTGAAATTCTTGCCATACATAGCCTGCACAGGAAAATGTAAACATGCTTCACTGTCACATTTTCATGCAATTTTTCGTTGTGTTTTGTGTAACTTGTGCGCTCAAATAACTGTCTACTTAGCGGAACATGAACAATATAAAAAAATTAACTGAACTGATAAAATGTAATAGAAGTATAGTTTTGAAGTTTGGCTTCGTCATTGCAGAAACGACACCTAAATTCTGGGTGGGGGTAACAAGAAAGCTGGACTAGAAACTGATCTTATTTTAAAATGTTACTTCTTAAAGTTGATGTTTTCTGGGGTCGTGTTTGAAACAAAGTAGCAAAGAGATGCTAATACGAATTAATTGGTTGCAGTGAGTCAGTGACAAGTAGATGGTGCAAGTAATGTCATCACCTTGTACAGGATGATAGGATAATGGCTTTTAATTTGATTATTTATCTCATAATTCCCCCAAAAGTGTTAACAATGTTTACATTGCTCCACCTTTAGTCACTGGCGCAATTCCTACGAACACATGGACAGGGGGCAGTAATTAATCTCCTTGTACAATTTGTATTTATGTCCAGGTTGACCGAGCAGTAACTTTGTAAAATCTAGTACAGTAAACAAAATGAGTTCTATTATATGTGATATCATTGTTTTTATGGCCACTGGTTTGGTTTCTTAATCTCAAAATACCCAAAACACGTTAATATTATTTTTCTTTCTTCTCTTTTAATCTCCAGTGTAATTCATTGAAACGAAATGGATTGGACAAGTATTAATCACTTGTACAAGATGTTTAAATAAATGTGATATCATCTCTTTTAGAGCCATCAATTTTCTTAGTGTCCTCTAATCTTGGGTGCTATTAAATTCTTGAACCAATGTATTTGTCCTAGGTTCTACTACTATACAGCTGGCTCTGGTGGTGCTGGCCCAACAATATTAGCAACCAGTTTTTTACTTCTAGGAGAGGAGGTTGTTGCATATAATAAAGGTTTGCCGAATGGAATATGAATTTCTTTATCAGGTACACGCATTATATTTTTAAGTTTGATTAAAATGCAGGACGTGTTTTGACAGGAGCAAAAATAAAATTAAAGCCTTATAGCGGAATGCTCAACATCGATTTTGGAATTGGGATTGGAAAGAAGGATGTTTTCCTCTTGTAAGTTTCTCAGATCCCAGAGCACGAAAATCTCCTGATGAAGTTGTTAATCTTGCTGGAGCAATCAAATACCTTTCTCTTATTGGCTTAGTAATAAGCAAATGAGAGTAGTAACAAAATGAAATGACTCAAGGCTTAAACTCTAGCATTGCTAGATACTCTCGTGTATAGTTCTCAAAATGTTACTCAATTCATTTAACTTGTATATGATACAACTGAAGGCATAGACACGGAGTTAGGACTATATATATACCTGATATGAGGAAGCTAGAATCATTGTTGAATTTCCAAGATCATGACGATTCCCATTTTAGTAATTGGTTCCTGGACTAATTATGGCGCGGTGAACTTCATTAAAAATTATTTGTTGTTCAGTTTTCAGTATTTGATGATGTGCAAAGAGAAGTTGTGGCTTCTTTTCTAGCTGGTCATTCTTCTCCTGTATAGATATTCTAAAACTATTCTATTTCAGGAACTTGCCAGAGGTCAGAAGTATTCATGAGGTCCTTGAAGTTCCAACTGTCAGTGCTAGGTTTGGAACTTCACCTTTCTTCTGGAATTGGGGAATGGCAGCTATGACAAGACTTCTTCCTTCGGTATGTGACTTAAATTTGAAAATCAAATCGACACTTCTGTCGTTATTTTGATTCATAGGTATAGTATGTGTCTTAGGTGTTTTTTTAGAACAGTGTAATGATATGTAATAGAGCATATCAGGCATCTGATACCTCTTTCTAGGAAATGGTTGCTGACTTCTTGTGGAATCAGATAGCCTTCCAGTATCTATATTCTTATACGAATCAGTTTTTTTTCTCAACAAGGTTAATATTGAACCGCCTCACAGGGGACTCACATTAATTTAAATTATGTCTTCAACACACACCTCATGTCCATGTTGGATTCATTTTTTCATTGAAGATGTCTTACATGATCAAGGGAAATTCCATTTGTACATAAGAGGTTGACAACCTCTCACATGCTTGCGGGCCTTGCATGCTTAAAAAATTTAAAAAAAAAAAAAAAGAAAAAAAGTGGGCCCCCCATTGTGAGTGTCAGTCAACCTATTTGTCAACCATTTGGTTGTACAAATAGCATGCTTCCAGGATCAATTTCATAAGTGTGTGGCAGCAAAACTTGAACTTAGGAGTCAGGACCTAATACTATATTGAACTACCTCATCTAAAAGTTTAAGTTGTTAGAGAAGGGACAAACTTATTTAAATTACGTATACAATAGTTAATGATCGTAATCTCTTGCTGACTACTTCTAAAATAAAACCAGCGAGGAAATGTAATCCAATGTCTTGACAACTTGAATGATAATTTTGTACCTCACACAAGTCACGGCTGAGATAACTCATTCAACCTTTAATTTGCCTATGTAACATTGAATACATGTGCAGGAATTTCTAAGAGACAGAAGCAAAGTTCAACAATTGGTTCAACTATTCGATCCTTTAGTTCGAGCAGTTGATGGAATTTCTGGAGAGAAAGTCTCAATGAGGGTGTGTTTTTGTCTTTTAATTCCCTTCACTTCTAAGAAATGTAGGACTTTAAAAATAGTATCATAAAGAAAATTTGAATTGATAAATTAGCATCCTGTTTTTCATTTTCTTTTGAACAGGTTGATCTGGAGTGTTCAAATCGGCGCCACAGAATAGGAATTTTCAGTCACAGAAGGCTATCCGAGTAAAAATCTATCTTGTTTTCTCGCTCTAATGGTGGTAGTTGTTTCTTACATCTACTTGATACATTGATTCGAAACTCTCCATATTGACATCCTCAGACAGTCAGACTGCTTTTACTGTACATTCTGTACTCTTGGCGCTTCACTGAATCTCTTGAATTACGTAAAAACCTGAGGTCTGAGGGTATTTTCTGTCATCATATGTTGTTTAATACATGTATAGCGGATATACGTCTTTCAGATCAGTGGGAACTGCAACTGCTGCATTTGTACTTGCCATGCTCGAGGGAGGCACGCAACCAGGCGTTTGGTTTCCAGAAGAGGTATGCAGGACATATAATCACAACATTATGGAGAACAAGTATACGCTTATTTACATATGATCGCAGTACATATCTGGTTAAACTTTGACAGTTTAGTTGGAAGTAAATAAATGCTTTATTGGTCGAAGTTGAAAATAAGTTGCTCATAGGTTAAAAAGTAATCCAAATATGTTCGGAGACAAAAAGTTACTTTTACATTGTTTTTATGCATAGCCAAACAGGTTATGATAGAATAATTGGATGAATGCAAACTATATGTGTCTAGCCATTCGTACTAATTATTTGCTTTGCTTGTAGCCTGAAGGAATCGCAATTGAGGCACGAGAACCTCTTCTGAAACGTGCGACGCAAGGAAGGATCAATTTCATAATGAACAAGTATGAAACTTACCTACTGCAAATCCATTTCCTACCTTTATTTAGTTATTTAATTAGCTTATAAGCTTTGGCTAAATCAGTTACTTTTCACTTTTCATAGGGCTCCGTGGATGGTTGAAACAGACCCTAAAGAGGTTGGATTTGGAATTTATGTATGACATACTCCCTGTAACAATTTCTTGAAATTGGAATCTTCATTTTCCTATTCATACCAGAGGTAAACTACAGTCGTGAATTTTGATACCTATAAGAAGCTTATCCTCATTTGTCTCAACTATTTTTTTCTTTTACTCAAAAAGTATTTTGGTTGTCAACTATGATTTTTAAAGTTAATTTTTCTATTAGCAAAACTTACTTTCAAGAAAAGTAACTTACATGTACAACAAAAGTAGCTATATTCCTATTGCATAAAAATTGTAGAGAAAGTTGCCGTATTTGTATAATGGTTTCATGAACTGGATAGAGACTGGTCCTCCAGTTCAAAGACATAATAGAACTCGACTACAAGACCCGCTCGTTGGGGCAAAGGAATGTTGAGTAGCACCAATGACATCCAAATTTTTATGACACTTTTAACCACAATTATACCCTTATAAAATACCATACATGGGGTGCCTATGAATTCTATTATCTCAATGAATGTAATTATGTCTTCACCATCAATTTGCGAGTTTAACTTTAACCACAAACAAACATACTCGAAAATAAAAATCAATTTAATATATTTATTAGAGTATCATACTTTAAAATGCGACTTGACATCATAAGTAAGAAGTTAACATGTAACTAAGACTTTACGCAATAGCATCTAGAAACTTGTTTAAGAGTTAAAAAAAAAATAAAAAAACGTTGTCATAATCACTTCAAGAAGACATCTATTCTCAACCACCCTTATTTTATTAGAGGTATATTTACATAATTCAATGAACAATTATCTCATTTAAGGGAGGTATTTTCTCTGGACATCTAACGTACTCTTACCTATAGCCGGTCCTTAAAACATGGATTTTTTAACCTTAGCTGCATATTTTTTTTTTCAACACACCCACACATGATCATGTCCTTTATGTTGTTATAATTGTTCATACATCTCTCTCACCCCTACCCCGCAACACAATACACCTTGTTTTTGAGGTAGAGTCAAGTTCAGTATAATCAGCCCCACATCCTATTGATAACCAATTCACATCACAGGAAGAATCTTGTAACAAGCAGAACAAAAGTTGACCACAAAATCATCTCTGTAGAGGGCTACTAACCACTCGATCTCATACTAGCTTGCTCAAACTAGTTTTCACTATAAAACCCAAATTTCCTTTTAGAGGATTCTACTCCCTTACCTGTACCCATAAGTGAACTCTGCCTCAAACAACGAACAAAGATTCTCCCGTTCCCAAGGGTTATATACTATAAAGTTGGACAAGAATTGCCAATTATTTTTCAATAGTAAATCTAAACACTAGTCTATATGCATATAGCAATCAGTGTAAATCTGCTTCCTCTGTTTACATATAGTTTACATACATGACGCAATAAAATTGTGTTCTTTGGGAGAGACGGCAAATTGTAAATCAGTTCTAAATTGTCAACTAAAATTCACATGCTACAACTTTAAATTTTTGCAAAATTCATGACCATGTTACACATATTAGACCCTATAGTTTCACTAAATACAGTGCTAAAGGAAATGAAAAACAAATTATATTGCCGAAAAATACACTCGCTTTGTCATTTAATTTTCAAATCACTACAAAATAGTTCTATACAATAACATGGATCTCAAAATGCAAATTTACACCAAAACTCACTATTGTTTACATGTACCAGAAAATTTAACTCGGCCAAGTTATCCATCCACAGTCCTGGAAAACTGCAGTTCTTATATTTAAACTAGTTCAAATGACAAGGTAACTCTGGGCTTCTTACAGAGAAACTTAATGTAGTTCTTAGGTTAGCAACTGTCAAAGATCATCAACCTTTTCATCAGGATCAATATGCATCAGGAAAGTAATTGCTCGTTCTTCTCTTTTAAGTAAATGCATATACCACCCCATCCATATACGTTTCCAGAATACAAAAGGATAACACGTCTTCAGCACAGACCTAGCTAATGCTATCTTTTCTACAAATTCTCCAATTATATCAACAAACCAACAGGTTTTTTCTCGTCAATGCGTATAAACCACAAATGTAGCAGATATACCGTTCAGACTTTCCAATTTCAAAAACATAAAAATCCATCCATTGGCCACCTGCTGTTCCAAGTTGCTGGAATCATTTTCCCAAATTTATGGAGTCTCAACAGGGCTATAAACCAACAGTTGATTAAGCCCACTACGGTCCATGGCTCGGATTTTAGATTCATACGGAGGAACAGACATCATGAGTACCAGTTATATCGGTTTCTTTCTGACCCTCTGGGTTGGGAGTTCCCATACGATTTCCAATCATCTGGTCATTGTCTCCAACTACCACTTCTCTCACGAGTAATTTTGGAAATCGGAATGCATTTTTGACATGTTTCCTTTGCCTCTGTTTTGAGAATTTCGCATCTCTTCTTCCTGATCATACCGTGAACGCTACAAGTAGACGTAATTTAGCCAAGTAAATGAAGGTTAATGCTATAATCAATTGGTCGACACTCCAAAGCAGTCTTTGTGGTGGATTGTTTTGTAGGTGCATGTCAAGTCATGAAACTAATTTTGAGTGGTGAAAAAGAAATGCTTAAAAAATGAGAAATGAACAGCGATGGAAAGAAGCATACTGTTTACACATGGGGAGACGCTAATTTTAAGTGTCATACTAGAAACATCAACTCACCTCCAAATGGGTTGGGGTGAGAGGTAGAGAAAAATTGCAACATTATGAACAGTGAGAAATCTTGTTAGAAAATTATGGACATTTTCCAAGTTTGCAGCATTGTACCATTTTTTGAAACACAAGTCTTGTAGCTTTAACATGAAACCCACTGATCACAAAATCAAACAAATACAAAAAAAGACTAAGTCTTAGTACCAAAAAATTCAGGGTCGGTTTCATTCCCTTCAAGCCAATACCTCATATAAAATGAAAATCTCTTCAAAATAATTGAGCAAATATACAAAAATTAACATGCACTTGTATTGCAAGCCCAGGGAAAACATAAAATGGGAGAACCAGGAGTCAATGATTAACATTATACCCCAGCAGACTAACTCGATACACCTATGGTTCATATGCATATACTTTATCACCTCCAGCCACCAGGATTTCTGCTTTAACTTAAATTTTACCATACCATGCCAGAGGAACTTATAAGTGCTTTCCAAATGTATAAAAAGAGGTGGATAACCTGTAATAATTTAGAACTGAAACAAACCTTTGTAGGGTCTGAAAGTACTGCATATGCCTCCCCAATCATTTTAAAGAGCCTGTCTGCATCTTTATGTACCTCTTCTGCTATTTCCTTCCAGAGCCCATCATCTCCATTTTCACTTCTAGGCAAGGACTGACCAGCCTGAATCATTGGGAAGTTTATTCATTTATGTAGCTATGTATTTGTCTAAAAATGCAATGAATATAGAGGCACATTCATCCGAAGCAAACATTTATCCAAAACCTTGTCAGGGTGATATTTGAGTGCAGCTTTTCGATAAGCCTTCTTAATTTCTGATGCTGCGGCAGACAGGTCAACTCCCCTGGCATTTAAAAGCATCTCATCACTCAAAAAAAAAAAAAAAAAAGTTTCCACAAAATCATATACGCAAAGATAGACAAATAAAATTCTTGTAATAATATTGTCTTTGATAAATGAAAAACTAAAAGTTGGGTCATAAAGGCAGGTGCTGGAAAGTGGCAACAAATATGCTGCTCTGCTTGCAGCATTAAATCAAAATTTTCCATCATCAGAGACCATTTTCTGAATTCATTTTTCTTTTTTTTTTTTCAAGGAGGTGAGAAAAAGGGAGGTGTATCACTCATCATTGTGGAATAAAGCATCATGTTTGCATTGATAGTGTATCCCTTTTATTGTACTTTACACACATATGGAGAAAACAGTTACTTTAATCTATTTTGAATTACTTCTTTGTACTTGAGAAGCCTAATCCCGCATTGTTGCGTGGGTATTCAAAAATATTGATGTTGGCACTGGTTGCTACAAGTGATGAAAAATGTAGCAGCATTGAACATCACTCTTGCCCGAAACTGAAAAATAGCTAATGCTACTTGAAGCCTTCTCTCTTAAACTTTTACTTATTTGAATTAAGTTCCAAGTTATTCAACATACTATGTATATTACTTCCCCTTAAATCAAATTATCCCCATTCGGAAAAAACTATTTAAGTCATCTGTTCAACATTAATCTGTTTATTTGATCAATCAAAATTGGGCTAGGTTGGCTACATATGAAATAAGTTACAATGGAAACTGACGCGGACATCATTTTTCTATTAGGGATTTTTCATCATTTATGTTTTTATTATTGGGCTTGTATTATTGGGTTGGGCCGAGCCCAATACTAATAGAGTTACGTTTTACTATTTATATGACTTTCATATTGTAATTTAGACAGTTGATAAATGAATAAATTATTTGTGAGTTGTTGCCAAAGTTTCCTCCCCTTTTTCCCTATTCTTCTTCTCCTTATGTGATTTTCTTCTTCTCCTAATTCTAATTCCCTTTCTTCTCTATAGAATTTTTCTCATTCTCCATAATTTTTCAATTGGTGCTGCATCAAAAACACATTTTAATAGTAATATGGAGAGGGGTAATCCTCCACAAAATTGTCTTTACTTAAAACACGCATATGTCATAAAACTGCTATTGTGGACTGTTAAAAGCAAGGAAAAACTATTTTAAGTCCTAGAACTACATGTAGATTCTTAACATTTGCCCAAAGGATCTCAATGCCATAGGAGAAAATCTACACTTAATCCAAACCATTTTAATGGTTAGAAGCATAAATACTTTAAAAGTTTCAAGACTCGGAGAAATCCAAACTTTAGGTAAAGAATGCTCTTGCAAGATTTGTAATCATGGTATGAAAAAAGGGTAAAGAGGCGCGCCTCAATTTGAGGCGTATGACAGGTGCCTCGGGCGTGAAATCTGATGCTAATCTTGAGAGGCGTGCGCTTTAATTGAATTTGCTGCACCTCTTGTACGCTTCAGACCTGGCCCTTTTGCTTTTATTAAAAACTGGGCCCAAAAAGTTAGAAAATGTCAAGTCTTCCTCTACTTTAATAGTACTACAACACCTACTTGCAGGCCTATATAAATATATTATTGACCTAAGTCACCTAACACAAGAAAAATACTCAGAAAAGGCTGAAGTAGATTGCAACTTGCAAGACAGCCGTTTCCTCTCAGACTCTACTGCAACTATTCCGATGACTGAAAAAGTATCTCCCGGGGACTTTTAGGCTTTTTTAATTTAAACAATATGCCCTTAGCCACATTATTTTTTCATTCTCATTATTCTACTTATTTTTAACCACACATTCTTCAATAAAATATTATTTTCCATCACATCAATAAATTTTCTTTTATTTTCAACCACATATTTCCCATCATATCAAACAAAAAAATGCATTCTTGTGAAAATAATGTGGCTCAAACATGGGCTATATTTAATTTTTATTGTTGGATATAACTATTGATTATTTTCAACTTTATTAATATATTTTGGATTTTGTTTTTTTTTTTTTGTTAAAAAAAAAATTTATGATTGTTTGCTGTTCATTGGAACCATTAGCTATATATTTTTATGTTTTCTAATTTTTCAACTTAAGTTTTTTTGTTTGTGGTGAGGCGTAAGTTTTGAGGTTTACGTCTCGCCTCGTGACAAAAAAATGCCTCAGTACCCGTTTACGTTTTTTCAAACCATGTTTGTAATAGACCACATGATGTAAACTACCAGGACACAGTAATGAGATGAAACAACCACAACAAGCTTTCAGATATATCTGCAGAATCACTTCAATCAGTAAGAAAGATCGTTATAAGTTGCATAACAAGCAGAAATCTATGCATAAAAAGCAACAAATAACATTATCAAAGGGATAATCTGAATTTTGACACGGTAAAAACAGAATAACAGAATTGATATTCTTGGAAGACAGCATTTAGCTGAATGATTAAAGCATGTTCAGATCCTTAACCAGAGATACTTACAGAATGAGATACATGTTCAGGGGGAATTCGTTTCTGGCTGCATCTTCCATTGCAGAAAGTTTTAGTCGTGCTTGTCTAAGCTCAGTCATGCAACTCATTTTATCAGATGGTGCAGATTGATCTGTCTTACTTTCCACTTGATTTAAAAGAAGGGATACAAGTTTCTGAAGATCTGCAGCTGCCTGTCCATAATCTCTAATCATCTCAAACAACATGGCTCGTCTAGATATGGCCTGCAAATATACAATCAAATATTAAAAGGGTTGTAGGGAAACCACCAAAGTGATCAGAACCATCTTTTTATGCTCCTTTGTGGGAAGTCCACATATATCTAAGTTTTGAGGTAAGATACAATCGGCAAGTAAAAAACCAACATATAACTATGTGTCTATATGGTTTCCGAACAAATGGTTGAGCAAATGGGTGAAATTTGAGTTGAAATTCACCTCAAAAACTTCAAATTGTTTAAAAACCAAGTTTGTATACGATCAGAATTAGTGATGTCTGCTCCAGAGTTGACCTTGGAAATTACGAAAATATGCAAATGCACAATGGACGTTTTTAGCTAAGCTTAAAAGGTTTACTTATAACTAAATAAGTCTTAAAATAAATAGTTTTTTATTGATCAAAACTGGAAATAAGTAGATACTTTAATAGTAAGGTAAGAGTTACTTTCAAAATAAGCAAGGTTTTTTTTACCTTACAAGGAAGAAAAAAGTATGTTACTCAAAACATGTTTGGAAATGAGAAGTTATTATTAAAAGTAAATTTACTTATATTTATGCTTAGCACAACATGCTCAGAACTTAACTTTTTCCAGCATCAAGACAGACAGCCAAGCTTTAGTTAGCCTCAATATTATATAAAGATGCTACAACTAAATGTTTTAGAGGCAAACCTTTAAATAGTTTCCATCAAGGGCTATAGCCAGGCTGCAATCTGCTAGGGCGTCTATAATTTGGCCCATAGCCTGATATGCAGCAGCACGATTACAAAAACAAATAGCTGCAAAAGGACGTGACTCTACAGTGCATGTGATAGCAGCAGTGTAATGTTCAACAGCTTCTGCATTCTTTCCAGATTGATATGCTTCGTTTCCTGCAGCCTGAAGAATGAAAGAACAGGGTCGAAAAATTCAATGCATTAAATTTTACTCACAGCAATAGGAGGATGGGAAAGGAGAGGGAAAAAAAAAAAAAAGAATGAAAACTTGGAAGGTTTTTTTTTTTTTTATAAGTAATCTCTTAATTTTATAAATTAAAAACAAAAGATAATACACAAGGAGTGCATTATCAATTTAAATAAGATAGAAACGATAAAAAGTTAGGCAACCCTTCTATCGGACTAATAGTTACAGCCTTAAACCAACTATACAAAATGAAGTAAAAAAGTTCTCTAAGCTGCTCTATCGTCCGTATTTGATCTTCAAAGCACCAACCGTTTCTTTCTCTCCACACACACCAAACGATGCATCCTAGAATGAACTCCCAAAATAGCTTGCTATTCTTATCACGAAACTTTCTCTTCCATACCCACATCACCTCCTTAATACTCCTTGACAACACCCAACTCATATGTTGCGAAGACAAAATATCATTCCACAACCAACGCACATCGTCACAATGAGTGAACAAGTGATCGATCGTCTCACCATCCCTTTTACACATATAGCACCACTCCGTAATATAACAACCCTTTTTTCGAAAATTATCCGCAGTTAACACCTGCCATCTCACAACTGTCCACAGTAAAAAAAAGCCACCATTGGAGGTAATTTACTCTGCCAAACCCTTTTCCAGGGGAATGAACTTTCCACCGGTTCCAATAAGGATCTAAAGTAAGTGCGAACAGAGAGCAGACCATTCCGTGTTACCCTCATCTGCTACAGTCGTCCTCTCCTACCTAAATGTGCACACCATACAGGGAGGCCAAAAACAATACATAATCATCCAACTCTCAATCGTGTAAGCTCCTCCCGAAAGCAATGTTCCAGCTAGGATTCCCATTACGTATAGCCATAACATCACTCACCATTGCCGAGGGTTCCAAAGCAATGCGATGCAAAGAAGGAAACCGCACTTTTAACAATTGATCTCCACACCAACAATCATCCAAAAATCTCACATTCATACCGTTCCCCACCACAAAAGCTAATCTATTCTGAAATTCGCTCCATCATTTCTTGATATACCTCCACAAGCTCATTCCATAAGGACCACAACCCTCACCCGAGCACCACCCCCTCCATGACACCATACTTCACCCCGATGATTTCTCTCCAGAAGCTGTCCCTCTCCATTCTAAATCGCCACAGTCATTTGCCCAACAAGGCCTTGTTAAATAATACAAGGCTCCTCAATCCAAAACCTCCCACCCCAACAAAGGAACAAACGTCATCCCATTTCACCAAATGATATTTTCTCTCTTCCCCCAACCCTGCCCAAAGAAACTCCCTCCGAATCCTCTCTAATCTATTTGCCACTGCAACTGGAATCGAAAACAATTAAAGAAAATAGGTTGGGAGATTAGAGAGAGTGGATTTGATGAGAGTAAGACGGCCTCCTTTTGAAAGATAAATACGCTTACATCCCACTAACCTCCTCTCCACCCTTTCAAGAATGTCATTCCAAATTTGTTTACTTTTGAACCTAGCTCCTAGAGGAAGCCCAAGATAAGACATGGGCAATTGTGCAACTCTACATTCCAAAATTGCGGTCAATTCCTCTACATTAGCAACCTCCCCCACTGGAATAGCCTCAGATTTCCCCAGATTTATCTTCAAACCAGAGACCGCTTCAAAACACAGAAGCAAGCGACGCAAGTTCCGAATTTACATTGCGTCTGCATCACAAAAAATCAATGTCATCTGCAAATAACAAGTGTGAGACCTGTAGGTGACCAACCGCAAAGCTTCTTAACAACCCTTTGTCACAGCTTTCTCAATCATTCTACTAAATGCCTCCGTCACAATAACAAACAACAAGGGGGACAACGGATCACCTTGCCTCATACCTCTACTACTCCGGAAGTAACCTTCAGGGTTGCCATTAACTAAAACTGAGAACGAAACTGTAGAGATGCAGAATTGAATCCACTTACACCACCTATCCCCGAAGTCGCATCGCCTGAGCATATACATAAGAAATCCCCAATTGACGTGATCATACGTCTTTTGGATATCAAGCTTACACAAATCCTTGGAACCCCCTGACTTGTTCTTGAGTCAATGCATTTATTCGCTATAAGAACTGAATCCAGAATCTGGCGCCCTTTCACAAAAGCGTTCTGGAACTTAGACACCACTTTCCCCAATACCTCCTTCAATCTATTCGCCAAAACTTTAGCAATAATCTTATGAACCCCACTGACTAAGCTAATAGGTCGATAATCCTTAATATCAAACACTCCCGGTTTCTTCGGAATAAGCACAATGAACGTGGCATTAAGACTTCTCATAAACTTGCCATGTTCGAAAAAATAAGTGATTGTATCAATAATGTCTGATCTGATCACCTCCCAGCAAGCCTTGTAGAATGAGAACGAGAAGCCGTCCGATCAAGGGGCCTTATCATCATCATATTAAAGACCACATCCCTAACTTCATCCTCCTCAAATGGTCTCTCAACCTAACTGGCATCCTCTTCGGTGATAGTGAAGAAGTCCAGCCCTTTCAACTCAGGCCTCCACACATATTGCTCCCGATAGAAGTTCTGATAGAATATCACCTGCTGAGTCACAATATCTTGTAGATCCTCATACATAACCCCATCTACCTCCAAGAATGTGATAGAATTATTGCGTCGGTTTGAGT
Organism: Fraxinus excelsior; assembly: GCA_019097785.1. NCBI lineage: Eukaryota > Viridiplantae > Streptophyta > Magnoliopsida > Lamiales > Oleaceae > Fraxinus > Fraxinus excelsior. The sequence continues at coordinate 34,604,842 of CM032629.1, forward strand.
TAGCGACCCGATGAAAGAACTTTGTGCATTTGTCGCCTTCCTTCAACCACGTGACCCTAGATTTCTGTCTACAAGCAATCTCCTCCATCTCCGCCAACCTCTCCAGCTCTTCCATTAACCTTCCACGCCTCTCCCTTTCCTCCCCATCCAACCCTCGACTCTCCTCATGTCTATCCAACTCTTCTATGTCTGACAGACACTGATTCTTACGACAGTTTATGTCCCCTAAAACCTCCCCATTCCACTTCTTTAAATCCCCCTTCAAAGCCTTCAATTTCTGATGTAGAACATAACTAGGAGACCCCTCGAAATCATAAAAGGCCCACCAAGTCCGAACTTGTTTCCCAAAACCTTTAACTTTAAGCCACATCTTCTGAAACTTAAAAGGTCTTCTTCCACTACCCCTTGTAATCCCAGATAATGAAATAGGAAAATGATCTGAGTACACTCTCCCCAATCTCCTCTGAGTGACATTAGCGTACTTAGCCTCCCACTCCCCACTAATAAAAAATCGATCTATTCGAGATTGAATAGGTAGATCTCGATTGGATGACCAAGTAAACTCTCCCCCATCATAGGCAAATCCACCAACATGTTTTCACTAATAAACTTAGAAAAGCCCTCCATAGCCCCTGTAAGTCTCCTACCACTCGACCTCTTAGAAGGAAACCTGACCACATTAAAGTCACCCCTTATGCACACCGGTAAATTCCACCAAGCCAACATACTTGCCAATTCATCCCACAAACCCTTCTGTTGTCATTTGAATTCGGCCCATAAACTCCAATAAACATCCACTTAAATCTATCCCCAACATTCCCGAAAGAAAGTGATAAAGAGAATATCTCTACACGAACCTCCTCCATGTCAAAAACTCTATTGTCCCACATGACAAACACTCCTCCTAATCTCCCTGATGCTCTAAGAAACCGATACCCGACATGCTGTCCTCCCCACAAAGAACTCACAACAGCCCTCGAGACGACCTCTAACTTTGTTTCTTGTAAACAGACAAGATCAGCCCGCCATCCCCTTAACATGTTCCGGACACCTAACCTTTTTCCAACTTCGTTGAACCCCCTCACATTGCAGCTAATGATTTTTGGGATCATTTAAACTCTTCTTCATCCCTCTCCAGCAACCCTTTCTTTGACTCACCCCCTTTAACGTCATAGTTTATCGAGCATTCAAGCCGCCTAAGCTCACGGTCCCCTTTTCTTCTAGCTTTTCCTCCAGATGCACCCATCCCATGTCCCCTACTATTCTCCAGCTCCTCAAACAATTGCATAAATCTATTTTCGTAACCATCACAAGACACACCCACCATCTTGCTGAATTCTCGAATTTTTTGGAGAACCCACTTCGAGGCTGAAGGTCTAATGTCAATCACCTTAACTTTCACTATCTCCCCTGCATAACAACACCCAGTAGGCTCAACAATCTGTCATTTCCCCTCTTCCACCTGCACTACACCTTTGTCCATTATTCCTTTTTTTAGCACCATCCACCAACACTACTATCGCTTTTTCATTCCCTACCTCATTTCCGCTACAAGACTTCTGATACCTTCTATTGTAAGTGTTAACAATCGTAGTTGTCGAACCTGTCACCTCTTGCTCTTGTGTCAATACCGGACTAGATTCCACTGCCTTTGCTGTCCCCATCTCATCCATTCTCAACCCAACTCCCTCTGTAGATGCGATCATGTCTACCTCATTCGCAAATGCACAACTCTTCTTTGTGGTCTCATACCCTGAGTATTGTCCATCCGTATCCATCCCTACCCTATCTTTTCCATCGTCATCTCCACTACACTCTACATCATAACGTACCTGATTCTCACAAATGCACTCAGTCATTACTTGCTTTTCTTTAGTTTGGATCAAGTTCGACTGTAACTCCATAGCTGGGAACTCAGACACACCAGCCCCGCACTTATGACAGCAAATCATGTTGGAGCCCTCTGGAGCTCCACCTCCCAGTAGCCTCAACAATTCATCCACCTCAGCTTTCAACCCCTGGACGCAAGCCCTTATCTCAGCATTATTCACTGAAATGTCCAATGCATTTTTTGTCACTGTCTCCTTCAACTTAGGCATCAATGAGTAACCATCATTGAAAGGAACAGAGAGACGTGCACAAGTATCAATCCCACAAACCTCACTTTCCTTTTGCAACAGCACTGGCTTATTCGTGTTCTGCTCGACCAGTCGGTTTGCCGTAACTTCAGCATAAGTCCTCCCTTGTTGATTGTTGACTTTAACCGTTTGGCATTGGACTGTCTCTGGTGACAAAAAAATCGACAACTGCTTGGAACACCCGCAGAATCGACGCTCATCCCTCTCCATTCGCACCTTCCGATACCATCACAACTTCTTTCCTACGCCTCTCCCCGTACTGTGCTATCGTCAGATACCTACCTCGTCTATTTCCACATCGTTGTGCCATAAAAGCTCTCGAGGACTCAGTAAACTTAGCAACGAACTCCTCTTGTTTGTTTGCCCCCCTCAATTTATCCACTATATTCAATATCCACAAGGCACCATATCTCCCCATATAGACCGCATTCGATATCTTCGGACCCCATTCTGTCAACCTAACAATGCCGATTTCACTGACGGACGCAACAAACTCCTTCACCTCCACTCTAAACCGAGAATTAAAATCCCTTTTTCCAATCATAACTGCGTGCCTCTGAAATTGTGTATGACAAATCTAATGGTAGATCCGAGAGGTGGAATGACCTGGGCTCATCACGATGAATCTGTAGTTTCACTGTCGTCGGTGCGTAGGGCTCACGCGCCGCCGGAGCATGAGGTACACGTGTTGTTGGAGCGTCACTAGGATGTCGCGCCAAGCTCGCCGGAGTCGGAAAGCCCTGCACAGTCCGCCGGGTAGGCGCGTAGGGGTGGATAGTCACCGGATCTGGCAGAACGAGGATCCCCTTGTTCGTACTCACCTCCTTCACTGGATCTGTTCTTCGCCTATTGCCTACAAGGGTGATGTCGTCTTGTACTTCTGAGTCTTCGCCGGCGTGTGTCCTCCATGGATCTGAGCAGCGGCGCTAGGGTTACCAGGTGCAACCGTCGCGTGTGGGAGTGTCGGGCTAGATATTTGTGGCATGAGGCTAGTGGGTATGGGCAATCTGGGCTGAGGCGGGTGGTCGGCGCCAGTAGAGCGGCCGACTAGGTTGGGTGTTGTATGGGTGGCTTTGTGGCGGGGAGCATTGCGAATGTGAACAACAGCGAATTATAGCAGATGAAAACTTAGAGAACAAAATTCAAAAATATTGAAGATGACGGAACAGTCTCAACTAATCAAATACTACTGTCATAATGAGTTTATAAATTAACTTGAACAAGAGATCATTAATGAATATGCGCTGGTCAGTTATGGTATCCACACATATGCTTAAGCCAAATTATCTCTATTCATCAGCCCCTTAAAAAATAAGTTACTAAACCATGTATCGAAAGTCAAAGTAATGTGAGAATTTATACAAACTGCATGTTGAAATTTTCTTTTATATCAAAATTCACTTTTTTTATGTACACAAACTAAGTAATTTGAGTAAGTTAACCAATCCCTTCACAATAATATCATTTAGTACTCATCAGTAACTGTTTAGTATATCTCTGATCCATAATAAATCAGTTGAAAGATGTACCTCCCACAAAATTAAGATGAGGGTGGGTTTTATTTGACAAACATTCAAACCTGAATGCCTAGTATATATAACAAATATATATTTTGTATTAAAAATCAGTGCGTCGCTCAACACTTCAAAAGTAAATCCATGTTTAGCCTATGGAAGCCAACCTATGACAATGTACTCTACGAGCAAAAAGTGAACTTGAATCCCTATCTTGTTCCAAAAACTACAGCGATCTATGTATTCCATTATATGTGATACATAGAGAAATATTAAAGCACAATATAAACTCACCTTGTGGTGTAATAGCTCATGAATTATGCTAGCCAAAGGTATTATCGATGCCAAAGTCTTGTTTTCTCTCCTGCAGAATCATATTGGCATGAAGCCTTCTAGCCAAGAGATGAACCTGATAATATAATTGCTAAACATGAAGGACTTCTGTGTGCTATATAATACCACCTATTGAGCATTACCGTTCCACGAGAGAGACTGATTTCTCTTGCTTCTTCAGAAAACCCAGGGCTTCCTCAACTCTTCCTAAATAGAAGTAGGACTTCAGAATTAGTGACCAGCACCAGACATAGAAAGAAGGGTTCCTCTGCAGACAAGAAACATGTGACTTTTCTGAAGGGTTATCATCCCCAGGAATTGGAAAGTTCGAATCAGCAGAGCTAAGAGTTTGCTCACATAGCTGAATCACCTCTTCATACTTCTTTAGCTGTTAGTAAAACCAGACCGCAATACTAGTAAGAAATATTTTTATAACATATTTAAGGCTTGAGAACTATATATTATGTTTTTTTTTTTTAATATTCTAAACTATTTACAGTACACCCTTGAAGTTTCAAGTAGTAGTGATAAATACCATAAGAAGAGCATCCACTTTCATTTCAAGTAATTTTTCAGAATAAACACTTGTCATCAAAGCCTCAGTAATCAAACTCAAAGCACATTCAGCATCACTGGATGTTTTTCGTTGCAAGAGTTCAGAAGATTGCTCCATGCATTCTGTTACTTTCTGCCATTCCATAAAAAAAGAAGTAAATCAAATAACTCTCAGTTTCAGATGAAGTTAATTTTGAGTACTTCAAAGGGAAAAATAGAACATAAGTTAAAGCTCAACCACTTACAGATCAAACTTCCGTAATTAAGCCCATGTTTGGTACAGACTCTATAAAACCCAATTTTTCCCAAACTCATTTTCAACCACACATAAAATAATTTTACACGAGGACCCATCACTTTTCCTTGATTTTTAATCACACATTCTCCAAAAAAAAATAAAAAAATATCACTTCTCACAACATCTATTCTCCAAAAATCTACATCAAACAGGCCCTAAAAGTCTACTAAACTGTATTTCAGTTCCATTAGTCTGTATATATTTTAAATTTTCAACTTAAAATGTTAAAACATTAGGAAACAATCATTTCTGTTTCTAACAAAAAGTAAAAGAACACATTGTTTATAGACTCCTTATTTTGTTAATTTATGAATAAAACTCAACCACTTAAAAAACTAGTCTCTATATTCCCAAAAAAAAAAAAAAATTAGTCTCTGATTCTGTTTCTCGTGTCAAAAATTCAACCAATTACTCTTGCCTTCACCAAAACTTGGATAACATAATTCATATGTAGTGGAAAGAAGAATTTAATTATGTTTCACTCACTGATTTGTTGGGACCACCAACAACTTTCATTTCAAGAGAATGAAATCATTAATTCAATTTTTTGGTACACATTTTTCTTTTAATGAACTCATCAAGTATTGATCATAAACTCATGCGATTGGCATATAAATTCACCATATTCTTGCATACCTGGTATCACTAGTTAGTGAACGAAACGAGAGAAATAAAGTTTTATTTCGTTTAATTTAACTTTACAACATCTACACCCTTTTATAATACATTAACGAAGTTAAAAAAGGAAAAGAATAACAAGAATAAAGAGAAAGTAATCTACAGTCTATAATTAATCAATTTATAGCATATATGGAAAGATTTTAATATCTTTCCATATACACGATTTCCTACACTCCCCCTCAAGTAGGATTGTAGATATTGATCATATCCAACTTGCCAGTGAAATCGTTGAAACTTTGTTGAGACAATCCTTTGGTGAGAATATCTGCTCTTTACTCCTTTGTGGGGACATACACCATACAAATGACTCCATCTTCTACCTTTTCCTTGATAAAATGTCTATCGATCTCCACATGTTTTGTTCTATCATGTTGGACTGGGTTAAGTGATATGTCAATGGCTGCTTTGTTATCACAGTAGAGTTTTATAGGCAATTTTATTGTAACCTTCAATTCCTCCAAGAGTTTCTTTAGCCATAGTCCTTCACATATTCCTTATGCCACTGCTCTAAATTCGGCTTCGGCACTGCTTCTTGCCACGACATTTTGTTTCTTACTTCTCCACGTAACCAAATTACCCCATACGAAGGTACAGTATCCTGAAGTTGACCTCCTGTCCTCTATTGATCCGGCCAATCAGCATCTGTAAAAATTTCTACTTCTTTCTTTTCACTCTTCTTGAAAAGTAAGCCCTTTCCGGATGTGCCTTTCAGATATCTGAGAATTTTGTATACTGCTTCTAGGTCAGTTTCCTTCGATGAGTGCATGTGTTGACTTGCCACGCTGACTGCAAAGGCAATGTCTGGTCTTGTGTGTGATAGGTATATTAACTTACCAACCAGTCGTTGGTATCTCTCTCTATCAACCAGTTCTCCTGTTGCCTCTGTTCTTTTCCCACAATCTATAGGTATGTTGCTCGGTTTACAACCAAGCATGCCAGTTTCGATCAGTAGGTCAAGAATGTATTTCCTCTGTGAAATACTGATACCCATTTTTGATCTTGCGACCTCCATGCCTAAGAAGTACCTCATCAGTCCTAGGTCTTTCACTTCAAATTCTGAGGCCAGACTTTTCCTTAGTCTATCCATGTCAGTTAAGTTGTCTCCCGTGAGGATTATGTCGTCTACATAAACAATCAGAATGGTTATTTTTCCTTCCTCAGATTGTCGGAAAAACAGTGTGTGATCTGACTGCCCTTGTTGGTATCCTTGATTCTTCAATACTTTTGCAAATCTGTCAAACCAGGCCCTTGGTGACTGTTTAAGGCCATATAAAGACTTCTTGAGCTTGCATACCCAGTCTTTTCCACCTTTATTATTGAACCCAGGTGGTACTGTCATAAAGACTTCCTCCTCCAATTCTCCATTCAAAAACGCATTCTTTATATCAAGTTGATGAAGGGGCCAATCCAAATTGACTGCTAGAGATAGGAGAACTCGAACTGTATTCAGTTTAGCCACTGGTGCAAATGTCTCCAAGTAGTCAATACCATATGTCTGTGTGTACCCCTTGCTACCAGTCGAGCTTTGTATCGTTCTATCGTCCCATCTGCTTTGTACTTCACAGTAAACACCCATTTACAACCAACTGGACTTTTACCTTTTGGTAACTCCACCAAATCCCAGGTTCCATTTTTTTCCAACGCCCGCATTTCTTCCATTACAGCTTCTCTCCATTTAGGAGCTTCTAGGGCCTCCTGAATGTTCTTTGGAATTTCTGTATTGTCAAGTTTAGTGATAAAAGTACGAAATTTTGTAGCTAAATTGTTATAAGACACAAATTTGGATATAGGATGGAGAGTACACGATCGAGGCTGTTTTCTGAGAGCAATAGGTAAATCCTCACTCGGAGATCCAGAGTTATCAAATAGAATTTCATTCGGCCCTATCATCAGTTCTGACTCTTTTGGTACTTCAGGTGCGAGGTTTCCCGTATACCTTGGATTTGGCCTCCTTGAGTAAACCAACATCTCCTTGTTTCTTTGATTACCTGCATCTCCCCCTGTATTCAAGTTTCCTTCTATAGATGGCATAGTGGGTGTGATATTTTCGGTATAGGTTGGGTCAGGAGGTGAGAGGTCAAAGTTAAAAAACTCTTCAAGTAGCCTCTCTTTATTCAGTATCTCCCCCTGAAGAGAGGGTTTTTTGAAGTATGATGTTTTTTCAAAGAAGGTGACATCAAGGCTGACAAAGACTCTTTTCGTTGATGGATCATAGTATTTATATCCCTTCTGAGTAGGTGAATATCCAATAAACACACATTTCAGTGCACGGGGCTCTAATTTACTTCTAAGGTGAGAGTGAATATGGGTAAATGCCACACAACCAAACACTCTTAGGGGTAGATTAGAGTGAAGGCGAGTGGTAGGAAAGTGTGTTTGTAGTTTCTGAAGGGGTGAGACAAAGGATAGGGTACGACTGGGCATTCTATTGATTAGATAGGTGGCTGTGAGGATAGCATCCCCCCAAAAAAGTTTAGGCATATTTGTAGTGAACATCAATGCGCGAGTAACTTCTAGAAGGTGCCTATTTTTCCGCTCTGCGATCCCATTTTGTTGAGGAGTGTTAACACAAGAGGTTTGGTGGACTATCCCATGCTTTAGTAGATAGTCTCGTAGTGTTTCATTGATGTATTCTGTGCCGTTATCGGTACGAAGTATTTGGATATTTGTCTGAAATTGTGTTTGGATCATAGTATGAAAATTGATAAACACGGAGAGGACTTCAGACTTTTCTTTTAATAGGTAAACCTAACAGACTCGAGTATGATTATCTATGAAAGTGATAAACCATTTCGAATGTGTACGACTGGGGGTCCGAGAGGGTCCCCACAAGTCACTGTAAATTATAGTGAATGGTTTAGATGGTTTGTATATGGAGTTTGGATACGAAGTTCGATGATGTTTTGCGAGTTCACAATTCTCACATTCGAAGTCAAATGAAATTTTATTTGAAAATATTGAAGGGATTACACGTTTCAAATACTGAAAGTTTGGATGGCCTAGTCTATAATGCCATAATAGAATTTCACTATCCCTAGAAGTAGATGCAGACTCACAAATAGCAATTTGATGTAGTTTACTCAGATCAGCTTCCTCAAAGTAGTACAGTCCCTCACATTCTTTAGCACTGCCAATCGTCTTCCCCGATGAAAGGTCCTGAAAAACACAGTGAGATGGAAGAAATTTAGCAAGACAATTGGAGTCCCTAGTTAGTTTGCTAATTGATAGTAGATTGCATGACAATTTTGGAACATATAAGACAGATTCAAGGGTGATAGAGTTAGAAATTTTGATACTCCCTTTTCCTGCGACAGATGAGAGGGATCCATCTGCAATTTTTACTTTAACATTTACCGCACAAGTTGAATATGACGAGAAAAGATGATATGCGTCTGTCATATGGTTGGATGCTCCAGAGTTTATAATCCAAGGGGTTTTAGATTTTGAAGTGGTAAATAAAGCCATCAAATTTTTACCTTTATGAGCTAGGGAGCTCGAAGGGCCATTAGGAAGAGACTGACCCGAAGTTTGAAGATTGGTGAAAATTTGGTAGAGTTGTTCCAATTGTTCAGAACTGAATGCACCACTTTGAGCAGGGTTGATTTTTGTCTCAGCTTGATATCCCCGACCCTTGGCGTTTTGCCTTGGTTTCCAATCGGCGGGCTTTCCATGTAAGTCCCAACATGTGTCTTCTTTGTGTCCAGGCTTACGACAATGTTCACACCACGGTCGGCCACGTTGCTTTTGATTTGACCCATTTATTTTTGATGATAAGCCCATAGAATCTGGCCCATTCATTTCAGGCCCGTAACTCATTCCATTAAAAAAACCTTTAAGCAGGTTTTTCCCTCCAGTTGGGCCTTTAGTGGTTGGCCCAACTCTTCCAACACCTTCAAGTCCTTTCCCTTTCATCAAGAGGGCCGCCACTTCATTTGGGCTCTTTCCATCCTCCGGCATAATCGATCGACGGGCTTCCTCCCGTCGTACCTCCGAGAAGACTTCGCGAAGGGACGGCAGCGGTCGTCGGCCAAGGACACGACCTCTGACGTCGTCGAGGTCTTGATTCAAACCGGCCAAGAACTCATACACCCGTTCATTCTCCAATTTTTTCTTATACCGAACACTATCATCACCGCATTTCCACTCCTCGTCGCTGCTCAGATCAAGCTCCTGCCAAAGTGAAGTCATCTCCATGAAATAGTCAGTGACTTCCCTGGTGCCCTGCTTTGTTTGCCACAGACGGGTTTTGACTTCGAAAATATGGGACGAGTCTTCTGTGTCGGAGTAAGTGTCACGCACAGCCTCCCATACTTCTTTTGCAGTGGACAGAAATAGGAACGTCTTCCCGATGGCTGGTTTCATAGAGTTGACCAGCCACGCAATGACCATGGAATTTTCAGAGTTCCATCGTTGAACTAGTGACATCTCCGTTGGTTTCTTTGAATCGCCAGTCAGGTAACCCAGCTTCCCCTTTCCATCGATTACCAATTTTATTGATTGGGCCCATTCACAATAATTTTTTCCATTTAATTTCTCGATTGTGAGCTGGAACGACAAGTTCTCAAGGTTGTGAGAACCAATTGTGGATTTAACCTCTGTTTCGACTTGAGGGTTGTCGGACATGACTGACCCTAAGCTGTTGACGGGAATTTCGGCCATAGGTTGCTACCTTTAGATACCTAGGGCTCTGATACCATGAACGAAACGAGAGAAATAAAGTTTTATTTCGTTTAATTTAACTTTACAATATCTACACCCTTTTATAATACATTAACGAAGTTAAAAAAGGAAAAGAATAACAAGAATAAAGAGAAAGTAATCTACAGTCTATAATTAATCAATTTATAGCATATATGGAAAGATTTTAATATCTTTCCATATACACGATTTCCTACAGTTAGATTTTCGAAAAAATAAATCATCGGGAATAGCGTATTACATCAACAGAAAAATTAAAAAGAAAATTCAAAAAGATGATAGTGCCTAGGTGATATTATTTCGATACCTGTGCCTTTTCAAGTCCCTCAGATGCTTCTATTATAAGTTTCCTGTCCACACAAACATCAGGCCCTGCTTGCAAGCACTTCATGAAATGCAGAGTTGCATTTTCAACTTCCCCAAGGGCAAGGTAACAGCTAAGAGATGGAAAAGAGAAGTGCATAGATCAGAAATATGATTTTGTAGGACAAGTGAACAAAGGTATAGTTGAGATTGGGGGGACCAAATAAACTTTTTCAAATATACTCATAAATTTAACCAAGAAGGTGCGCCAACGTACAGAACCACTTATGAGCATCTCTTGGATCTTTATAAAGGGGGGACTAAGAGAGAGAAAAGGCAAATTCAACTTGGATGTTTGAAGATGGAGTTCAGGAAGAGAGAAGGGGGGAAGAAGACATATAACATTAAATGCCTTGGGGCTCCCATTTAGTCTTCTAGCGACTAATTTAAATTTTTTTTTTTAGTTGATGGGCCTACACTAGAAGTGGCTAAGCAGTAAAAAGTATAGAAGCCTTCATTATTTTTGTCAAAATAATCATAGACACTACATATTATAAGCGAAATCAGAGAATGCTTAGGAAGCCTGATACTAGTCTTGGTCCCCAAAAACCTTTTTGTGCAAAATCCCAATCAATCCTATCCAATTAACCTATCTGTTGAACATTAACAGTTCTACCAGTAAAGAAGGATAGAAGCAGGAAAAAGCATGGCTTTCTCCTTTCAGTGTGAGAAATGAACAGTCTTCTCCTACACTGATAGGGCTTGAAAGTTAACTAGGCTTGGCTTTAGTTTAAGATCTCAATTCCAAAATCACAGTAGTTATGAACTCATTAGTGTCACGAAAAGCCTATAATGACTTTTCATCCACTAAACCTACACTAGTGCTTAAACCATTTGGTAGCAAAGACCAAATACCTTCTCCGACCATAAATAGAAAAAGAAATTTCATAGGGGAAACAATGCTAAGGAGGACTGCAACCAATTTCCCTTCTCTTTCTTTAACTTGTGCAAATACCCATTTTTTTGCCTGCATTCTGAGAATTATAATTTATTAAAAAAAAAAAAATTATAATTTTACAATTAGCTTTCATGGTCAATATTATCATCAAAATGACGATCTTCTAAGTGATATCACAACAACAGACCTCCACTAAAGTTACAAAAAATAAAGTAAAAGAAAAGATTTTTCAAGATTTCAATATGGTATCATAAATTTTTGGTGTATGGCTCCATAAATTAATTCGTCACAGACTCGTACTTTTCCCTCTACACACCTGACCTTATCTCCTATCACCAAAGGTGGCTTATACAACGAAAGAAACGAAATTCACTCCTGGGGCTGAAATGACCACAAGCAGACACCCGGAGAGAGAGCAGGATGGGATCCAAAAGATAATAAGACAAAAAGAAGGCACGCCTTACTTTGCTGCTCGAACTTGCACCCTGATGAAGTTGGGATCTAAAGCAGCAGCCTCCATACAATCTTTTAATGCTTCTCTCATTCTGCCAAGTGATATACGTGTGGCCGCACGGTTGCTATAGCATAACATCAGAGCCCTAAGACAGCTTCTAGATGTCTCATTTTGGGAAATACAATTCATCCCTAGAGTGTAACATTCTTCAGCTTTAGAAAAATCCCCCTCTGCATAGGCTTGATTTCCCCTGACAAGAAACAACAGTACCATGACATATTTGTACGTGAAAATTGACATATAGAAATTTACCAAAAATAACTATAGGAAAGCTGCCAGAAGAACAGGTACAAAGGGCCAAGATAATCACTAATGAATTTCCAGGCTTCAAAAATGCAGTTCAATATTTACTCAAGGTAATATCATAAATTCACACCTTAATCGCCATTTTTCACAGGTTTCCAGAGTTGCAATGCTTACAGCTGTAGGAGAGAGATTTTCTTGCTTGGCCTCCAGTTCTTTAACTGGCTCAAATTTGTCTCTTCTTTGGCTTAACAAGGTAGATATATCACCTCTATGATGCTTCCGGGGTGACGAAAACAGAGATCCAGAAACTGGAAGAAAAAAGACGGTCAATGGGATGATGCAATGTGGCAAACTTAGCAGCTAGAGGAGAAAGATAGGAGTCCTGACGACTTTAACCCGCTTTTTCTTCGGAAATGTGTTGATGCTGATGACTCGCAGTGATCAGCGGACGATGCAGCAAAGACGAAGTTGCTTCGGCCACTGTGTTCTATATTTGAAGCAAAATTAAACTGGGACCCTCCATCATTATCTTGTCTCTCAAATATGGAGCTGGAACTAACTTCAGTATCAGCTGAAGTAACAAATATGTCAGTGCTACAGTTTAACTCGTTGGTCGCAGACTTGAAGCTTTCAGTCTCAGCCCCTGAAACCTCTTCTTCAGGACCCTCAGAATCAACAACTTCATTTAGACAATACAGTGGTTCTTCCTCTTGTAATTCTCCATCTTTTCGATCTTCATCATTTATATCTAATCTCTCTGTAGCAGCAACTAGGTCTTCATCATCTGTATTATTTGACAAATTTTCATCAAGATGGAAAGGCTCGTCTGATGCCACAGATTTCTCTCTAGAAATATTATTATCTGCCAGGGTTTCCTCATACGGAGAGATATCCATAGGTGAATATGGTTCAGAAGATTCAGCATTTTCTTGCAAATTTTCCCTGAAAACAAAGTCTTGCTCAAACCTCAACTGGACAGGTTTCCTCCACTTTCCCCTCCTTCTCTTCGACCCAATGTCTTTTGCTGATTCCTTCTTTGGGTCCAATTTTCCGTTCAGGCCAAAAAATAAGTTCCCTTTCATTTCTGGTGTTTTGAACTCCATGTTTTTTGTTGCCACACTATCCAACTTGCTAGTGAAACTGAACTCAACCGTGTGCTTGGCTTTATCCAAAATATTCTCAGATGAAAACAACGATGGCAATCTTGTAGTACCGTGATTGTTGAGATGCACTTGACTATCACTATCTGCACCCCGTATCCCTGCCTGAAAACTTAATCCTGAATTAAATGAACCCAAAACACAGTTCACATTAGCAACACCAGAATTCTTCTGTGTGTCACTGACGGTTTTAAAAGAATGGGAACTTGTCTTTGTTTGGTCAGGTTTGTTTCCAACTCCACTTCCTATTTTCAAGTTCCCCATCTCATTGCCATTGCCACTTCCTCCGAACATGAACTTACTCTTGTCCCTTGAACTAACATCATCAACTTTCCCAACATTGGAAGAACTCAAAGTCTCTTTAATTGTCATATTCTTCATCTTGTTTGGAAGCATAGGGTCTGCTCTTCCACTAACACAGCTTTTAATATTCAAATTTTTCATCTTATTTGGAAGTTCGGCACTCACATTCCCACCATACATTGTACTAAATTTTTCACTTCCAATATACAACTTTCCCATCTCATCCAGTAATTCGGGATCCGGTCTTTCACCATCACTCCTTTTATCACTGTAATTGTATGTACTAGAAAACTGCACGCTCTGATCTTTACCACACAAATTTACATTACTAAACACATCACCATTACTTCTGTTACCACTACTACTAATATTCGCATTCTCACTATCTAACACTGTCTTCTGGCTCTGAATTCGCAATCTCCTCAACTCAACAGCAATTCTATTTTCTTCTACATCAATACTCATATCATTAGAGCTAAACAAATTAAATCCAGTATTACTACTATTATTTGATCCAAACAAAATGTCACGTCCCGCATTCCTTTGGCTCGACCCGACACCAAGTCCAGAATCCGGTCTGACAGTACTAAAACCCGGATCATTACGAGCAGTTTCGATGCCCTGGTCCTCCTGAAAAGACCCAAAACTCTGTTTGGAAAAAGATTGAGACGGGTTATCAATTTCTCGGGCCGGCGTGGACCAGGGACGGTTGCCCGCTAGTGGCTTCCGGTGATTGATTGAGCGAGGTGGCCGCGATAGTCCGGTGGGCATGGCGGTGCCCAATGCCGGGGAGTTGAACCCGAGATTAGGATCCATTTGATCCGGTTCAGAGACCCGGAAGATAATAATACGCTATTATTGTATTACAGATTGGGGGGAGAAAATCTGACCGGGTATACGACGGAGCTCCGGAATCACCGACGGCCGGCGAAACAAAGTCATCTAATCGGACAATTTATAATTAACAATTTTCATCGGAAATTAGTATAGAAGAATTTAGAAGCAGGTAGGGTTTTCTAATTTTTTTATAAAAATTATATATGTATTGGACATTGTCTGTTTTTTGCGTTTCTTGAGACGGAAGGAAAAGGGAAAATGGAGAACACAAAAGAAATATGTATCCTAACAACAATCCTAATATGCTTGTTCAGTAAAGATTAGGGTCCGTTCGATAGAGATTAAAATCAGATTAAAATTGAAAAATAAGTTATTATTGTTGATTTTTATTAGATGAGTGAGATCCAATAACGATCATATTTTCAATTTTAATTGAATTTTAATCCCTATCAAACGGTCCTAAAATCCAATTCAAATTGAAAATGTAATCGTTATTGGGTTCCACTCAACTAATAAAAATAAATAAAAAGTGCTAATTTTTCAATTTGGTAACATTGATTGACATGATTGATTGACAACATTCTATTTTGGTATTATCGTATCTATTCATTTTAAAAAATTATTTTCTACATCATGTGCTATAATTTTGACAACACATGATTGTCAACAAATATTGTACACGTAGCTTTATTCATCCTAACAATAATCACGGACCAAAATTAATTATATTTGTTTTTATTTTATGTTTCTTTAATGTTTCTCTTTTAAAATACTTGTATTTAATGACGGTTAGAGTTGTATGTTCTAAACTTAATTATAAATCTTTTGGCGCTTTTTCTCGATGATCACCCACTGGTCGGGGTTTTGGAGGTAGTCTTCAAGATAAAATTCTAAGGTTAGAAGAATAAATTGACTAATTCGCATATTTATCAACTTGCCTATATTTGAGTCTCTTTCAATAAGAAAATAAAGATACGTGACTTCAAAAATAAGTTGTGTCTTGTTCTTCTTTTATGCTATGTTTGATAGTTTGAATTTTTCATGGAAAAGAAAAACTTCCCCAATTGGAAAAAATTTTCCCACCCGCTCCCCCCCCCCCCCTCCCTCCCCCCTCCCCTCTCCACGAGCCTTTTTTCCTTCTTTTTAGGGAATTGGTGGGAAAATGAATTCCAGTTTTGACCCTTTTGTTTTTTTTTTTGCAATGGTAACAAATTCATAACCAATTGTAAAAAAAAAAAAAAAATCATTTTAATGGACAATTTTCATATAAAACGAAGCGAAACGAACACTAAACTTTTATGAAAAATAGTTTTCGAGCAAACTTTTTTTGTCTTTTTGGTAATTGTAACAAATTTTATAACCAATTGTAAAAAAAAAAAAAAAATCACTTCAGTGAACAATTTTCATATAAAATAAAGCCAAACGTGAACAAAAAGATCCAAAATTTTAAAATTTTTCGGGGTAGATAATTATACCAATCAAACACATTTAGAGGATGTTTGGTAGAGATTAAAATCAGATTAAAATTGAAAATATAGCCGTTATTGTTGACTTTTATTAGACGGGTGAGACCCAATAACGGTCATATTTTCAATTTTAATTGGATTTTAAGCCGTACCAAACAGTCTCTTAATTAACAATTCCATGAAAAACAAGTTTTAGACAATTATTTTCTCTGAAATTCATTTTCTTTTCACCAATTTTTCACTCTTGCAATCAAACGGATCCTTATAGTGAAATATTACTATGACAAGTAAATGTAGCACTCACGTGTGTAGAATGAATGTGGCTAATTTTTGGTAAATCGTGTGAAGATTGATTCTTTATATTGGCCGGTTTTTAACCAGCATTTTCGTAGTTTTCAATCTTCTATTGTATATATATATTTTTTTCTATTACACCTCGTAATTTATTATACATAACTCAATTTTTATCGGTCGATTTATTTCCTTATTCTTTAAGCTCGTATCTCATGTTGGATATCTGATCTTGTTTCAAATCTTTTATTTTGTCAAACGATTTCTTGCCATAAGTCAATTTCTATCGGTCGATTTATTATCTTATTCTTTAAGTTTGTATCTCATGTTGGATATCTGATCTTGTCTCAAATCTTTTATTTTATCAAACGGTTTCTTGCCATATTTTGAGGTTTTCTCATTTATTGGTTCTTAATCTTGTTATAATGTTCTTTTTTATTGAGCAATTCTAGACCTTGTCGTCAAGATTAGGAACGACTTGTAAATTAATTTTTTTATATGTAAATAGGTACCAAAGTTCTGTAAGTTTTTACTCAATCATACGTAGATCCATACTTTTGAGAAAGTCACTGTTGTTTATAGTCTCCTATAAAGAAAGTACGATAAAATCATCACCATATTGAATAAGATGAACAAATGACTTTAATTTTATTGTATAATTAAAATTGGAAGACAAATATGATTTAAGTTACCAATGGAGGGAAGCAATTCTTGACAGTTTGACGAGGAATAGAGAAATCACCATGAGTGTTGGTATCAGAAAGAGTGAAAGTTTTACAAAATGTGTGGTATGTGTTTGTTCTTGTTGAAGTGTTTTAGATGTCTTGTCTATTCTAGCATATGCAGATTGGTAAGCAATAAGAAACTTCTTATCTGAACCTTAGATTTCTCTTATTTGTTTCTGAGATTTCTCCTCTTGCCATCATTTTCATAAATCAACATCAGATCTTCAACAAGCCGTTGTAATCTTTTATGAAGTGGGCAATAGATAAAAGACTCATGTCAATCAACATAATTTTAGTTGTATAATTGGAAACAAATATAATACATATCAGCACAAATAATTTTTTTTTTCAATTTTTTCATTGCTTCACCAGTAAAATGTTCATTTGTATAGAGGGTTATTCTTGAAACAAGAATCAAGAAATAAATGAAAAAAATAAATTCACAAAGAGACAAGTTTATTTAAGTTAAAGTGATAATATATCAACCTTATCAGCAATCAGATCGTCATATTGTGGACGTATTTTCCTCTTAGCACTGAGCTCACCATTAAACATAATATTAAACCATGAGAAGGGGTTAATTATTTGGGCTTCACGAGGGATTATTAAAAAATGTATGTGGTTAATGTTACTTGTCATTATAAATCCGTGTTTTTTTCTTGCAGTTTTATAAGCTTCAGTCTTTCGTGTTTGCTCTCCCATTTTTATTTTTTCAAGTATATGACATCTGGTATATACAATATAATGTCGCCTTAGGAAACCTGAGTTCAGAAAAATATTTCAAATGATGAAAAAAATAGGAGAGTAAAAAAGTTGAGAAGGAAAAGGAAAACAGTATCAACAGGTTACCTTGATTGATATCTCCATGAGCAAGTATATTATGATTTTTGAGTGTCGATACAATTGTTCCACTTTCAAGACGTTCTCGAGTGTACAAAGAATTTTGACCCCATCAAGATTTTCTGGTAACAGATAGTGAAATTGAGACTTCACTTCAATTTGTCGCAAATGATAAATATAAGCTAGTTAAAAAAATGTCAAACTCAGTTGATGTCTCGCTCAAAGAATTTTAATTATTTCAGCCTTCAAGAATTCTCATTGACATATATATCGCTCTCCATGTCATTTCGTCTTTTCAAGTTTTTTCTCTTGTTTACCTATGCTAAAACCTAAAAAACACCTTGTGACTTTTTCTTCAATCTTTGTTGCCTCATTTTGCAACATAATGTAATTAGTGATACTCATCAAAGTGTAGTTTTTTACATGAAGATGAACAAAGTGGAATTTCTTACCTCAAGAACACATGAAGAAGCTTTCAAAAAAATTATATATATATATATCTCCATGTCATTTCTTCTTTTCAAGTTTTTGCTCGTCTACCCATGTGAAAACCTAAGAAACGCTTTGTGACTTTTTCTTCAATCTTTCTTGCCTTATTTTGCAACATAATGTAATTAAAGTGCAATTTTTTTACCTTAAAACGAACAAAGTGCAATTTTTTACCTCATGAACACATGAAGAAGCAACAATCAACACATCAGAAATTGACTACAGTCAATAACACCAAAATCTCCATAAATTGATTGAAAGGAGTAAGAAATCATGAAATTTAAAGAAAACCCAACCTTACCTCAGATTAGCAACCGATGAAGCAGTTGATGTGGCAGTAGAAGAAGTAGTGTCATAGATGAACAAGAGAAACCCATCCCAGAGTTTTCAATATTGTCCACAGAAGCAAAAATAGCAACTTTACAAATGAATATCTTCCAAAAGTAGAGCATGGAGTGAGAAGAGAGAGAAATTAAAATGCAAATAATATTTTGAGTGATGTTATGAAGTGATCATTATTCATTGAGTAAGGACCGAATGTATCATTTATAAATGCAAGTGATAAGTGCGGGTTTTTGCACTTATTCGGATCATTAAATTTTGATATTTGTAATTTTTTGTTAGCAATTTATTACTTAATTTAGTTATTTTTATTGTGTATGTGAAAACCCGAGTTTGAATGATGATTAGAAGGAATTTACGCGAGAAGTGAGTAAAAAGAACCAAAGAAGCAAAAATTCCAAAGTGTGGTGACCAAGATTATCACTTTTTGAAAGATGGAGGACCTGATGTGCAATATCTTGAAATTTGGCTACAAAATGATCACCCATTTCAGTTTTTTTGCAGAATGGTTTATGGACCATTATTTCCTTTCAAGAGTTGGGGGCTTAGGCTGCAATTTAGGCATTAGTTTAAATTAAAAACATCGACCCTTGTTTTGAAGAGGCAACGCCTCCCTCTTCTGTTTCTTTTTCTTTTTCAATTTTCTCTTCTTTCTTTTTCTCTCTTCTTGTTCCTTTGGTATTCTGTGGACAAGACTGGAGCATGGTGATTGTGAAATAGCTTAGAAAAGAATATTCATTGATATTGAAGAACTCTCAACCATTTCTCTTTTTATCAATAAGTTTTTCTTTTCTTTAATTTATTTTCTATTAATGTGTTGTAAGAATTTATTTGTTATTTTTTAGTATTTTGTGGATAACTAAACATATTGGCGATTGAGGTGATTTCAAACCCGAGTTATGATTTTTAATTATTTTGTGTTTTATAGTTCTCTTGATTGATGTGTTTTATTCACTGTTTTAAATGTTGATTTTGTTCTTCTTGATTTTTTAAATGTACAACTAAATGATTGAGTTGTTTCAATGAATACTATTTTGAGATATATAGTACATAATAGTTATTTATTCTAAAATCTTGTAGTAATTACATTTCAATAGATTATGATGAATTTTCAATTGATTGTATGTGAATTAACACTTAAGTGAGTAAACCGAGCTTGTGAGTTTACCCTTAATTCAACTCATCTCTTTTGTTGTAATGCTCTTGTTAAATTAAATTTAGAGAGCTTGTTCTAGGTTGTTTAATGAATAGGGTTTTAGTAAATAACTTGTTTTATTCAACTAAGATGTAAGAAGAGATTGAAATAATTGAGCTTGTAATTATTCTCGAATTGTTGTTAGTCTAGAGAACGAAAATCCATTGTGGTAATTGATAGGAAAATCATTCTCGAGATAACGAAATATCCCTTAATCACACTTTCACAAATTTAATCAAAAACTACTTTGTTTATTTCAAAATTCGAATCTTTTCTATTTTTGAGCTTATTGCTTTCCTTAGTTCAACGAACCAAATTCCCCTCCCCCTTCTCCCAATCAATTTCGTTTATAACTGTTAATTTTACTTTTTAGTGTGCAATTAATTAAATTCAACCAATCATCTGTGGGGGATGGCCCTTACTTGACATATTACTATTTAAGACGACACGTTTAAGTTAAGTAAGGAAAATTAATTGGTACATCACTTGGAACATATCAATTTTGGCGGCGACACTACAATCTAAGATCAAGAAAAGAAGCCGACACATTGGAAAGTGAAGAAGCCATTTCTCCAACTAAACTTCTAAGGTGATTGAGCATTGAATCCTTAAGTGAGTCTGAACACATAGAGTCCGAAATGGCAGATGCAAATCGAACATTAAAGGAACTTGCAGCTCCAACTTTTGTTCAGCAACCTCCATGCATTCAATATCCTCAACTAGATGTTTCAATTCATCATCGTGGACATCCTCAATATCCCTTCGAGCTTTTTTCAGTCGCTTAAACTTCTCGCTCTGCTAATTAGTTTTAACAAAATACAAATAATTAAAAATTAAAGATTTAACAGAACCATCAACCCTACACATAAAACGTACAAGTTTTGGATGAAGAACAAAGATATTGCTTTCATGAATAAGCTTGTAGTCATCCTCGTCAAGCATATATTCCGACTGTCTGTTATTGGTTCGATGAATGTTTATACAATCAGATTTCATAGCAAACAAAAATGAGAAGAAAAAATCACCAATATATGAATAAAAAACATTTTCTTCTTCTTTTACATGTTCTCGCCACTGTCAACTCTATCTTCTTCCTCCTCTTCCTATTCCCCTTTTTAAGAGAATGAGGGGAAAATGAGGGAAAGTTTGAGTTTTTATTGTATTTGAAGATGGAGAAGCAGCAATACTAAGACAATTCTATATATTGTAATAAATCCCCTTTACTTTGAAAGAGGGGATCTTAAGTTTACTATTCATCCTGTGTCCTAACTTTCACACATGAACCGGTTCTCTCCGATTTGATAGATTCCACACATGAACCGATTGTCTCTGATTTGTAATACTAATTTGTTCACTACATTTTGTCTAACTATGTAACATCCATTATTCTCTCTCTCTCTCTCCCTCTCTCTCTGTTTTAAACATCAAATTGATGCAATTCAATTAATCAAAATATTCATTAAATACGTAAATATAAAATATTTATTATAACAAATTTGAAAAGTGTATTTACTTAACAAATATTATATAAATTTTAAAAATCATATTAACAAAATTATTATGCTAGACAATTTTAATTTAAATAGCACACATTTTTCCTATTTTATGCTACATTTACAATTACCAAAAAAAATATATTGTCCCGTATAATAATTGCTAAGTATATATTTTTTAAAATTACATATTCTCGATATTTAAATCTTTCGTTTTATTTAAAATTAAAAACAAACTTACTTTATTACATTAAATCGGTACGTTAAATATAAAAACAATAATAATCGTATAATACTCCATTCAGACAATTCAATTTGAGAAGTTTATTTATTTGACAGATTATATATAAATTTTACAAATCGGCGTGGTAACAGATTATTACGCTAGGCAATTTTAGTTGGAATACCACACATTTTTTTCGATACATTAATTATTATTTTTGGAGGCATATTTTTATGCTCCATTTACAATTATTAAGATTTGAATATTGAGAATATTATATGATTTGAAAAAATATGTTAAATAATATATATTTAACAATAATTATACGGTACAATATATTTTTCCGTAAAGAAAGCATAAAATATGTCTCCAAAATTAATAGCTAATGTATCAAAAAAAAAAATCTTCGCTATTTAAATTAAAATTGTCTGGCATAAGGATGATTTTTATAATAATTATACGGGACAATATATTTTTCCGTAGCATAAAATATACCTCCAAAATTAATAGCCAATATATCGAAAAAATTTCTGTGCTAATTAAATTAAAATTGTTTGGAATAACAATCTTGTTACGATGATTTAAATTTATATACTATGTGTCATAAATACACTTGTGTAATGTAATAAATATTTTGTATTTACAAGTTGTATTAATATTTTAATTGATTGAATTAAGTATGATATTTACAATAAAGAAAAAAGAAAAAAAAAATAGAGATGCAAGTTACCTTCTCCCCATGCGCGCACGGGGAATTAACCTCTCCCCGTGCGCGCATGGAGAGCAACATCTCTCCCTCTCTCTGTTTTAAACATCAAATTGATGCAATTCAATTAATCAAAATATTAATTCAATATGTAAATATAAAATATTTATTATAGCAAATTTGAAAAGTGTATTTACTTAACAAATAGTATATAAATTTTAAAAATCATCTTAACAAAATTATTATGCCAGACAATTTTAATTTAAATAACACACATTTTTCCTATTTTATACTTCATTTACTATTACCAAAAAAATATATTGTCCCGTATAATAATTGCTAAGTATATATTATTTAATATATTTTTTAAAACTACATATTCTCGATATTTAAATCTTTCCTTTTTATTTAAAATTAAAAACAAACTTACTTTATTACATTAAATTGGTACGTTAAATATAAAAACAATAATAATCATATAATACTCCATTCAGACAATTCAATCAATCAAAATATTAATTCAATATGTAAACACAAAATATTTATTACATTATTAAATTTGAGAAGTTTATTTATTTGACAGATTATATATAAATTTTACAAATCGTCGTGGTAACAAATTATTACGCCAGACAATTTTAGTTGGAATACCACACATTTTTTCTGATACATTAATTATTATTTTTGGAGCATATCTCCATTTACAATTATTAAGATTTGAATATTGAGAATATTATATGATTTGAAAAAATATGTTAAATAATATATATTTAACAATAATTATACGGGACAATATATTTTTCCGTAAAGAAAGCATAAAATATGTCTCCAAAATTAATAGCGCGCTATTTAAATTAAAATTGTATGGCATAAGGATGATTTTTATAATAATTTTACGGGACAATAAATTTTCCGTAGCATAAAATATGCCTCCAAAATTAATAGCTAATGTTTTGGAAAAATTTATGTGCTAATTAACTAAAATTGTTTGTAATAACAATCTTGTTACGATGATTTTTTAAAATTTATACACTATCTATCAAATAAATACACTTGTGTAATGTAATAAATATTTTGTATTCACAAGTTGTATTAATATTTTAATTGATTGAATTAAGTTTGATATTTACAATAAAGGAAAAAAAAATAGAGATGCAAGTTACCTTCTCCCCATGCGCGCACGGGGAATTAACCTCTCCCCGTGCGCGCATGGAGAGTAACATCTCTCTCTCTCCCTCTTTCTGTTTTAAACATCAAATTGATGCAATTTAATTAATCAAAATATTAATTCAATACGTAAATATAAAAGATATATTATAGCAAATTTGAAAAGTGTATTTACTTAACAAATAGTATATAAATTTTAAAAATCATCTTAACAAAATTATTATGCCAGACAATTTTAATTTAAATAGCACACATTTTACTTATGTTATGCTTCATTTACAATTACCACAAAAAATATATTGTCCCGTATAATAATTGCTAAGTATATATTATTTAATTTTTTTTAAAATTACATATTCTCAATATTTAAATCTTTCATTTTTATTTAAAATTAAAAACAAACTTACTTTATTACATTACATATCGGTACGTTAAATATAAAAACAGTAATAATCATATAATAATCCATTCAGACAATCCAATCAATGAAAATATTAATTCAATACGTAAATACAAAATATTTATTACATTATTAAATTTGAGAAGTTTATTTATTTGACATATTGTATATAAATTTTACAAATCGTTGTGGTAACAAATTATTACGCCATGCAATTTTAGTTGGAATACCACACATTTTTTTCGATACATTAATTATTATTTTTGGAGGCATACTTTTATGCTCCATTTACAATTATTAAGATTTGAATATTGAGAACATTATATGATTTGAAAAAACATGTTAAATAATATATATTTAGCAATAATTATATGAGACAATATATTTTTCCGTAATTGTAAACAAAGCATCAAATATGCCTCCAAAATTAATAACTAATGTATCGAAAAAAATTCTGTGCTAATTAAATTAAAATTGTTTGGAAAAACAATGTTGTTACGATGATTTTTTTAAAAGTTATATAATAACTGTCAAATAAATACATTTGTGAGATTTGTGTAATGTAATATATATTTTGTATTTACACGTTGTATTAATATTTCAATTGATTGAATTAAGTCTGATATTTACAATGAAGAAAAAAAGTATGGATAGAAGTTGTTTCGTTCTCCCCATGCGCTTACGAGGAAGCATGGGGAGTAACATCCATTTCTCTTGCCCTTTTTTTTCTCTTCTCTCTCTTTGTTTTAAACATCAAATGCAATTCAATTAATCAAAATATTAATTCAATACGTAAATATAAAATATTTATTATAGCAAATTTGAAAAGTGTATTTACTTGACAAATAGTTTATAAATTTTAAAAATCATCGTAATAAAATTATTATGCCAGATGCACACATTTTTCCTATTTTATGCTTCATTTAAAATTACCAAATATATATATATATATATATATATATATATATATATATATATATATATATATATATATATATATATATACCAAAGATGACCCAGGGGATAGGGGCTTCAAGGGATGAAAATAATTTGAATAAATATTGCAAAAGAAAATGAAGAAGATAAAGATTATATTGATTCTTGAAAATGATACAAAGAACTTTGAACTTGCAGAGAGAAACTTAACTCTTGGCTAAATTAGCTCTGTCTTACAATGAACGAAAACAATGAATTTATAGAATGAAAAGCAAAAAGAATCTTTGAATTTTGCTTGATTGAACAGTAGATGTCGACTACTTTTCCAAAAGTAGGAATAGTGTTTTGTCTTCATCTTCAGCCGAAAGTTTGAAATGACAAAAGTATCTTTAATAAAGTTACTTTTAGAAAAAGGATTGAATTCTTTTTCAAAAGTTTATCTTTAATTAAAGTTATTTGTCCTTTTGTCAAGACAGCATCTTTGAAAGGATTAATCTTGAATGATGGATCCGGTAATTCCTTAATTCGTCAAGGTAACTGGGTCCATTTAGTCATTTGAGTTTTTGAGTTTTGAGAATTTCTTCATCTTCAATGGCTGCGTCTAAATCAATTACATAGCAGTCATCTCCATTTTGAAATTGATCATCAAAATCAGCTTCTGAACTGTCTTCAGAAGAGGTATCTTGAACAGAGGCCTTTGACGCATTTTCTGCAAGAGAAGAGATCTTTTCTGCTAAAATGGCCATTTCGGCAGGTTCTGTACATTGTGCGAGAAGGGCAATAAGCCTGCTTTTCTCTGCCAGAAAATCAGCTTGCACTTCATCATTTTTCTTGGAAATTTGAGGGAATTCATTTTTCTTTTGAAGTTGGATCCATGAATTAATGGCCTTTGGACAGCAATTTGTTTCATGGAATTTTGACCACCATTTAATTTTGAATCTCCTCACAATTCTTTTTGGAGAATATTGATCTGTCTTCTTTTGAATAGTATCGTAATTTTGAACAATTAAAAAGTCCCAGCAGAAAATCCATGAGACTCTAAAATTGTAAGTAAATTGAAACAAAATATTTTCTTGAGGCGTTAAAAGAGTTTTAGCCTCATCTTTGAAGTGCTTGAATCCTTGAAGAGGAAGACTGGGTAAAATATTTTTTTCAAGACCAAAAAATTCAAACCAATTTTGAAACCATTTTGGAAAAGTATTTTGACATGCTTGGTGAAAGAGAATGAACCAAGAATGATCAACTGGCCTAAGGAAAAAGATCTTAAACCAGGCATCTTGATAGTCAAGAAAATTGAAATGAGAAGAAAAGTCTTCACCTTTTGAGAGGTTCATTTTCTTTTCTTTCCAAGAGGGTTGTCCCCAGTCTTCGAGTGACAACACTTTAACAATTGAAATTTTTGAGAAATCAATGTATTGAGGTTTTTGTTTGTTGAAGGTGTGAGTAATAACTGCAGATCCAGTCTTCAAAAGGATCTTTTCATAAAACTCACGAGATTTTTGAATTGTATATGGAAGAAAGAAAAAGTTTGGAGGAAAAATATCAGAAATACATTGAGATAAATCTGAATATTTTTCGACCCATGAAGGTTCCATAGTAACAATATTTTCTTGAATATTTTTTGTAAAATATTGAAACGATCTAGGATTGATCTCTGGAATTTTTTCCTTTTCACTTTGAACAGCTTTTTTGTAATTTGATGGTTTTTCAGGAGTATGGGGTTTTTTGGGTTTTTCTTCAAAAACTGAGAATTTATTTGACAAGGATGTTTTTGAAGAGATTGAAGGGGTATTTTTATTTTTCTTTGAAGAAGAGAAGGATGAGGAAGAAGCCATTTCTTCCAGAACTTGATTATACCAATCAATTGTGGTATAAACTACTTTTGCTCTCTCTTTTGAGTGTCCTTACTTTCACTTGAAATTTCTCTCTTTGAGTGAAGAAACTCTCTTGTGAGGAAGTCTGCAAGAACATTTTCTTTTCCTGGTATAAATAGAATTTTGAAATCAAAACAGGACAAAATAGCCTGCCATCTAGCAAAGATTTGCTTTGAAACAAGATTTTTGACGTCTTTTTGAAGAACATCTTTTGAGGCTTTGCAATCAGTTTTTAAAACAAAAGTTTTATTGATCAAATCGTCTTGGAATTTAGAAACACAAAGAACTATTGAAAGAATTTCTTTTTTGATAGTAGAATAGTTAATTTGAGGTCCAGTCCAAATACCAGAATAGTATCTGACTAACTGTTCAGTTTGAGACTTTTGGGGTATTTGTTTTAAGACTCCACCGAATCCTATGTCTGACGCATCAGTTTCGACAATGAGATTAGCAGTGGGATCAATAATTGAAAGACATGGGATACTTTTGACTGCCTTTTTGATATTTTGAATTGCACTCGTACACTCATCCCCCCAAGGTTTTGGATTTTTGTGTAACCTTTGAAAAAGAGGTGCACAAATAAGTCTACTGCTTTTAATAAAGTCGGAGACATAATTAACGCATCCAAGAAATCTTTGAAGTGATGTCTTATCAATAATTTGATCAGGAAATTTATCAGTAAAATCTAAACTTCTTTGAATAGGAATAATAGTATTTTGGAAAATATTATGACCAAGAAATCTAATCTTTGTTTGACAAAGAACAATTTTCTTAGCCGAGATGGCAAGTCCATTATTCTTAATAATTTTAAAGAAAATGCCCAAATGTTTGAAATGCTGTTCTAAACTATTAGAATAGATTAAAACATCATCAATATAAACAATAATGAAATTTTGATAAGGATTAAAAATATCATTCATGATTTTTTGGAATTCGGAAGGAGCATTTTTGAGACCAAAAGGCATAACATTCCATTCGTATTGTCCGAAAGGAACATTAAATGCTGTTTTATATCGGTCTTCTTCTTTAATTTGAATCTGCCAGAAACCAGATTTTAAATCAAATTTTGAAAAAATGATGGATTGAGATAATCTATTGAGCAGATCTTTCTTTTGAGGAAGGGGATATCGGATCCATTGAAGAGCAGAATTGAGAGGTTTGTAATTGATAACGAGTCTTGGAGCTCCTCGTTCAATTTCAGCTTGATTGAGTACATAGAAAGCAGAACAACTCCAGGGAGATTTGCTAGGTCTGATGAGACCTTTTTCCAGCAAGTCTTTGATTTCTTTTGTACAAAATTCAAGTATTTCCTTATTCATTTGAATAGGTCTTGATTTTGTAGGAATATTGATTTCAAGGAAGTCAGGAGTATAAGGAAGAGAAATAATATGCTTCTTTCTATTCCAAAAAGCATTAGGAATAGTAGAACATATTTCTTTCTCGAATTTGGAGAAAAAACTGGAAATTTTTTCTTTATTCAAAGTTTCTTGTAACTGACTTTCAATTCTTTGAAATTTAATTTCATCTTTGAGAAATAAAATATGTTGCTTTTTGAAATTTATATTGTTAATAAGTTGAGAAACTGAGGCTTCTTTCAGAGAAAGAACTTCTCTAGAAGAAGGTGGATCAGTAAATTTGAAGAACAATTCTTGTCCGAAAATTTGAGTTTTTAATCCTTTAGCTGAGGCCTGAAAAGGATATATTTGGACAATGAAAGGAGTTCCTAAAATAACTTGTTGATCTAAATCTTTAACGAGATAGAAAATATTTTTGAAACAAATATTTGAGTTACAAACATGGGCTTTTGAAAGTTTATATTGAATATTCAATTTTTTACCACTTGCACCAAAAAGACGCTCAGTAGTTTTTTCAAAATATTTTGTAGGAATTAATCCCTCTCTAATGCAATTTTGATCAGCACCGGAATCAATAAGAACTCTAGTTGTTAATTTAAAAGTTTTATCAACAACTATAGTCATATTGCAGTACCATTTCTGAAGTTGAATGCGGTTAATAACATTAACCTTTTCTTGTTCAGAAAGAGCTTGATTGATAGGGGTAGAAGGATGATCATACTGTTTGATAAGTTCAAGTTCACTGTCACTATCGGAATGACTAGATGAACTAGTTTCAGATGCACGTAAATTTGAAGTTTTGAGAAAAGCAACTTCAAATTTGATATCTTGAACTTGTTTTTGGAGGGAAGAAATATCAGACTTCATAGAATGGATTTCCGATTTAAGATCAGAATCAGTAGATTTTGAGGATGATGTCTCTTGACGAAATCGTGAATAGACATTTTTCATATCAAAAATTTGAGCTTGAGGTTTATTTGAAGGAAGGAGCTGAGAAAATTTATTTTTCAGCTGAGGATCTTGAATTTGATCAACTATATCTTGAATAAGTTCTTCTTCTCTAGTTAGAACGTTTATAGTTTTGCAACCACAAACTTGTTTACTTTGAGAAGAGTGATTTGAAGAGGATGAATCTGATTCATAATCAGAATCCTCTTGATTTTGATGAATTTCTTCAATTTCAAAATCAGAAGAATGGTCTAATTCAGAATTAAGGAGATTCAAGAGTTGAAGTTTAACATCTTCATCAATTTGAAGATTATTAATCTTTCCTTGGAGTGGACATTCATTGGAATAATGTCCCTTTTGATGGCATTTGTAACAAGTAACTTTGGTTGTATTTTGAAATCTTGGGTTTCTTTTCTGAAATTTCTTTTGAAATCTAGGTTTCTGAAAAGATGAATCCTTTTCTTTCCTTCGAAATTTTTTCCTATAAAAAGGTAAAGGATTTTTAGCTTTATTTTTTGAAGGAGGAACAACCTTTTGAAAACCATATTGCTCACAGAAGGATCCAAGTTCTTTCTTAGAACCAAATTGGTCGTTTTTGAGTTTGGATTTTAATTTGATATCATTACAAAGGGAAAGGCCCTCTTTATTGATATAACAAATTAATTCTCCAAAAGTAAGGTTTTTGAAAGGAATAGAATTATTATTTTGAGCTCGGATTGAACTTCTAACTTTTTCTGCAAAAAGTTTTGGAAGTCCAGAAATGAATTTTTCTTTCCAAAATTCATTGTTACAATCTTCACGGACCATAACTCTAGATAGATAAATGTCTTTATACCATCTAAAATCATGTAATTTTGGACATGAAAGATTCATCAGGATCTCGGAAGACCTATCTTGAATGAGTTGAGGGGTTCCAATGAAATGTTTGATAATTGAATAAACAAGAGTAGTAAAACAGTCAGTGACTGGATTACCATTTTCCATTTTGAAGGATTGAAGAATTTCTTGACGATTTTCTTCAGAAAGATAGTAATTCCACCATCCTTTTAGTTGACCGGTAAAACCTATAATTAAGTTATTACATGCAGATTTTGCATCAATACCCTTTGCAATATAGGCTGATAAACAGACAGCCATTTTTTCAAGGGTTTGAAGGAGCTGGAATTCAGTCATCCTATCAATATTCCATTCGATAAAATCGTTTCCGGAATATGTTTCAGAAAACTGTTGAAAAGATCTTTCTTCTAAAAGAAGATCAGGATGAGAAGGTCTGGGATAAAAAGTAGGTAGATTTTGAGATTTGAAGTGCTTTAAAGCGTTAATTTGAAGAGGTTCTTCTTCGTCAACAAATTGATTTTCTAAATTTTCAAAAGAATCGACAGTGTTAACATTATCTTTTGCAAATGAACTTAATTTTGAAAATTGTCTGGTAAGTTCTTCAAGAATTTTATTTTCAGAATTCAAATCTTTTCCCAGCTTTGGAGAAAGAGATGACTCTATAGGTTTGAAAAGAAGAGGAACATGTTTCTTTTCTTCAGATTTTGATTTTGAAAATTCTCTATAATTTGAAAAACTGTCTTTGGAAGACTGTCCAACTTCTGAATTGCTTTCAATTCTGGAAAGTTGAGAACAGACTGAGTTTAAAACAATATTTGTAAAATTATTCTGAGATTGAAGATTTTTAACATCACTGACCTTAGCAGGACTGTTAATACTTCTTTCTTCAGAAACTTGTTTGAAAGGAGAAGCTGTAACTTCAGCTTTTCCATGAGGAAAAATAATTTCTTGAAGAGGTGGATGCTCTGATTGAACAATTTGTTTTGAAGCAAGAATCCATGTCTTCTTAGAATTAGTTTGAACAGATTTTTTCTTTGGAAATTTCTTAAATACTTTGAAATTAACCCAATCAAAGAAACTTAAATCTTCGGGAAAGTCAAAAAATTCTTTCCAGTAATCTTCAAGTTCTTCTTTTGAAAACGTTTGCCGAAGATTTCTTCTTAATGCCTTAACAGCA
>CM032629.1:34635853-34692620 GCA_019097785.1 Fraxinus excelsior
CAAACCGATGGTGCAATGGGGCGATTATGGTTTTGATTTTAATGAACCGCTTCACTTAGGGGCGGATATGGTATTTAGCGATGGTACCCCGTCCCGAACCGATTATCCATTAAAAGAAATTTAATTGGACAATTAGGTTTTTCATTATTCTTTCTCGAAATTAATTGGACAATTTTAACAATGAGCCTCCCAAAATTATGTCCCAATTAACATTAGGTAAACTTTAACCCAATAACCCAGTCCACTGCCCGTTAGCCCAATTTCAATGTACCCAACACCTTAAATTAAAACTTAGGTTTACAGTTTCCAAACTACACTTTTCCACTCAAATCCGTTGTCGCTCTCGCCAGTTTCGGGTATGGTATAGTTTCATGTTTCTTGAGTACTTGTATTGTGTAGGGGTGGGCAAAAACTCGCCCAACCCGATCAACCCGCCCGACCCAACCCAACCTGACCGGGTTGGGTCGGTTTTTTCCATTTTTTTCTTGGGTTGGATTGGTTTGCAAGGTTAAGTTGGTCAGGTTGGGTCGGGTTGTGGGTTAACCCATCCAACCCGACAAAAACCACCCAACCCGACCTGCTAATTAAAAAACTAAAAATTTTGTCAAACTAAAATAGAATAAAAGTGAGAGACCCGATAAAAAAAAAAAAGTGAGACAAAAAAAAACCCTAACATATCTTCTATCATCTCTCTTACGCGGCGGGCGTCGTCTCACCAAATCATCAACATTAGCTGTGATTTTGGATGAGATCTCTCTTCCAATACATCTCTCTTTAACCCAATATATTAATTTTGCTTTAAATTTAGTACTTTGGTGACTTTAATATTTGTTGATAGGTCGTCTCAACTCCCAACCTAATCCGACCAACCCAACCCGACCGACATTTGGTTGGGTTGGGTTGAGTTTCAATCTTTACATGGGTTGGGTTGGGTTGAATTTATACCAAACCGACCATGTTGGGTTGGGTATGGGTTGGGGGAAAAACGGACCCAACCCAACCCACGCCCACCCCTAGTATTGTGCCTTAAGTTTGGTAAATATTTGTGCATCGAATTATTATTTTAGGAACTCAGTGCAATTGTTACTGCTTGCGAAAAACATACCATTGTAAAAATGAAATCGTGCAGAATCAAGCAATTTAATTGACTCTATTATTTATGCGATTGAGTTGTCTCTAGCAATTCCAGATCCGAAAGTTTCACATATTAGTTTTCTCTTGAATTCAAATCATTCAATTCTTAAATCAAATCAATGTTACTTTCTGTTCATAAATTATATTTTATGTTCATCATATCAATGATTAGTTTATTAGAATTCTGTTTGTTTTAATCTGCAGCTTGATATTTGTTTAATCTTAAAAAGACAGTGGAAGCACTTCATAAAGTTGTGATTTTTTGATGATGACATGTTGTTCAATTTAATTTTAGTAAATATGTGCATTGAAGAAGAAATCATTCTTGCAATATATTGATCAAAACCATAAATTAACATAAATTGTTGAATTGTAGTGCAGGTAAAGAGTATATCTTAACCCTTTCTTATTTGTTCATATGATACAGGCAAAGAAGAAAGACTTGAATGTTTTTTCAGGGTTTAGGTTAACCAATTTCGATTTTGAAGACGTGCATAGTTGTTATTTTCTTAGGTTAAGTAGATTAATTTCGAGAACTAATTACTGTAGATCCAACTTCATGGCCGAATCAACAAGTGTCGATCCTGCATTCGTTTGACTTAATTATTGTTGATAATTACAAAGAAATTTTTACTCGTCTAAGGCAAATAGAACCTCAAGTGAGTCAGCGTTTAGTAAAAGTGGTAGATTTGTGAGTCCACATAGAAATAGGCTTCACCTGAAAACTTTAAAAGCTTTAATATGTGCTCTGGATTGACTTTGAACTGATATTCATGGCAAAGAGTCGTGGGTAATAATGAATATTGACCTATGCTAGTAAGAGTTTTGATCTATGTTGATAATATTGTTTGTTAAATTCGAATTTTCTATTTGGAAGTTGGGATATTGTTTGCATTTTCATTTGGGATATTGTTTGTTAAATTGGCTTAGTATTGTGTTTTTGTTTTTATTGACTTTTTTTCATAATATATTTTTAAAAAAATTTGACGATTGGAGTTTGGATTTATAAAAAATAAATTATTTTTGTGATTATTAACCGAACCGAACCGACTTTCATGATTATGGTGTGATTATGATATGATCAAAAATTTGATAGTACGGTTATGATTTTGGCCGAACTGACCCCGAACCAAACTGTTGTCATACCTAGGCCCAAAAGATCCTGGGTATGAATTCAATTGCACCAATTATCCCCCAAATCGCTCCAGTTTTTGAATTGGAATTTGCACATGGCGTGATACTCGGCGCTCTTCAGACCAAAATTGATAGTTCCTTCCTACTTCAATCTACAAATTCACTTGAGGGAATCCATAATCAGGGGCAAGCGAACATGGGTATACAAATAATTGATCCAATTCAACCTACAATCCGAATTAAAGTTTTAGTATGAATACCACTTCAGACAGAAAGAAGAGATAGATGGTCCACCTCATCACATTTTGATTACTTGGCTAAAAAATTGTACACACGTGCCACATCACTTACTCCGTTTGACATGTCATCAAAAATCATTTGATTTTGAGGAAGTGATGGATGAGGTCAAAATTTATAAAATTCAGTGACTATTTATGATAGTTTTAAAGTTTAGTGACCTCATGAGAAGTTTTGGACAAGTCAACTGTCGATTGGGGTATTAACCCATAATCATGGTTTGTTGGGTCAAGAAATGAAAGTAGCAAAAGAAAACATACATTATTAAGGACACTGACGGCTAGCAATTTTCCCTCGATCAGTGTGATAGTGAGAAGAGGGGAAATTATTGGAAATACCCCAAATTTGATGATAGCCTTTGCAAAATACCCTTTGACTATTCAAAGGAAGTAAACTACCAAAAATACCCCTAAATATAAGATTCACAACCAAGGTAATCATAATATGAAGAAAATAACAATTCAGTCCTAAAAGATTTATTTTAATCTTAAAACAATAATTTCTTTTCAAAAACTAACTAAAACTATGACTAATAATAAGATGAAAAGGCCTAGATCTAAAAGAGGTCCATATAAAATTAAAACGATTGTAAAAAATAAAAAAGAAATTGAATTTGAAAATGAAATTGATAAAATAGGATATCAAGAACAATTATATGCTGCTCAAGAAATATTAAAATGTTTTAAAGAAAATTTAATAGAAAATTTTGCCAGAGGAATTGTTAGATCTATAATTATAAAAGATATACAAGATATAATAGATAAATTAGAGAAAAGGAAAAAGAATATTTCAAAGTATAATATACCTTTTGAATCAAATATAGATATAATAACAGATCTTGATATTATAAATTCTCAAACATTATTAGATTTCGAAGATTTAATTAAAAACTTATAGATGAGGAAACCTATTACAAATAAATTACCACAAGAATATAAGAAATTAAGGTTTAATTTAACTTTGAGATTTTATATATCTATAACTAATAATAGATTAGAATTTGATAAATTAAAAGAATATATAAAATATACGACTATTTAAAGATTAATTAGATTTTAGATTTTAAGTATTATTTGATTTTTGTTCGCTCTAAGTAGCCCCCCAAATGATGGTATCAGAGCCATAGAGATCATGGACATTACAATTACAAAAACAGATTGGTATTACAAAATAGAAGATAGTAAAGAAAGTAATATATTTTTAGAACATATTCCTAAGAAAATAAAAACAATAACGTTAATAATAATTAAAGAGTTACCTCAAGAAATAAAAGAACAAATTATAGATAACCTTATAATAGGAACATTAAAAGATGAATATATATATGAAAAAATTATTATTGAACTTGAAAAAGAAGAAATGATGTTATATTGCAAAGATTATGAGTAATAAAATTATAAAAATAGATAATTATTACACATTAGAAACAAAAAGAGGAAGTTATATATTTTTAGAACCTATACCCAATAAATTAAAAATAATAACATTAAGAATAATTAGGAAATTACCTATGGACATTAAAGCACAAATATTACATAAGCTAATTATAGAATCAATAAAAGAAAGATATATATATGAGAAAATAATAGAAACTTAAGAAAAAGAAGAAATCAATTTATATTATAAAGAAAAATATGAATCAGATGATTTGTAAAAATTGTTAATGAAATTAATGGAAATAAAAGAAATTCTAGATAAAAAATTAGTAAGAATAAGAGAAATAAATCTACAAATACAATATGAACTTTTAAAACCTGGAAATATAACAAACTCACAACAAAAACAAATATTAAAATTAAAACAAGAAAGATATAAAATGAGAGCAAGTTATTACGAAAAAATGAAAGAATTAACAAATAATAATTATGTAAGACAAAAATGTGATAAAGTAATAAAAGATTGTAAAGATACTGAATGTAGAACATATTACTTATGTCAATCAAAGAAAAGATAAATGTCAATCGGTGAGTATATAGAAGAATTAAAAACACTAATAAAAATATTAATAGATGATGTTCAAAACATAAATAATGAAATAAAAGAAGTAAGAAATGATATTAATATCCTAAAAATTGAAGTAAGAAAAATAAAAGAAAATAATAAAGGAAAAGAAAAAATAATAGACAAAAAACTAATAGAAAAAGAGATGACTAGAATAGGGAAAAAATATACTGAACAAGAAAATATAAGAATAGAAGCAGGTAGCATGGATGATGAATTTAGGAAAAAGATTTTACCAAAAATAATAGAAGAATAGGAAAAAATGGAAAAATCTAAAGAAAAAGCAATAGGAAAATTAGAAATTAAAGAAAATCAGGATAATATAGAAGAAGATGGATGAAGAATTAGATTTACTTATAGAAAATTTTGATTAATTAAATTTAGAAAATTTAGATGAATATCAAGTCCTAATGAATACTGGAGGAGGACCAAATAAAGCAGAATCCTCTAATAAACAAGAAATATTAGATCCAGATGAAAGTTATGCACCTATATACATTAAACCATATAGACAATATTATGAAACAATAAGAAATAGACAACCACCAAAAGGAAACAAATACAGTAATAGATTTGAACTAAATGATAATTATGATAAACCTGTTAATCATGGAGGAGCAAAATTAGACTTAGATTGTAAGATAGATATTAAAAAAGCCTTAGAAACTTGGGCAAATTCAATGATATTATTCTTTTTATATAATAAAGATGATACATGGGAAAGTACTGAAAGAAGAATAGACTTTTTAGTAGCATCCTTTGAAGGAAATGTTAGAAATTGGTGGGATGGAATAAATAATGATACAAAAACACTAATAAGAAGAAACATACAAACAGAAATAATAAAATCAGATAGAGAAGGTATAGAAAGATTAGTAAACTATATCTCAGATGAATTCTTAGGAGAAGATTGGATAAAAGATTTTGATGGAGAAGCAATAAAAGAAAAAGAAAATGGTAGGATAAAATTGATAAATCTAACAATATGTGATATGTGTAAAATCAAAGAATATACATGTGAATTTAAAGAATATTATTATACCCAATTCTATAGTAATGAAAATCAAGATGTATATAAAGATATGTACTATAATAAGTTACCAGGAACATGGGGAATATATTTTAAAATAGAATTTGAGAAATACATTAAAGAAAATCCTGAAGCACCCAGATCTTTAGGATCAAGAATAAAATTCTTATTTGAAAGACTTGCATATATATGTCAACAAAGACAATTAATGAAAAAATCAGGAAGATTAACTAAGATATGTTGTGAAAATATGGAAAAACCTACACAATGGGGATGTAATCCTGAAAGAAAAAATATTAAGAGGAAATTCAAAAATAAAAAATTTAAAAAATTTAGAAATTTTAAGAAAAAATATATAAAGCCTAGAAGAAGATATTATAAAAGGAAATACAATACAAATAAGCAACAAAGAAATAGACCTTATAAAAAAGATAAAAGCCAATGTAAATGCTGGAATTGTGGAGAAATAGGACATATAAGCCCTGACTGTAAAAAGAAAAAGGTTAAAATATTGCAAAAAGAATATTTAGATATAGAAAGTGAATTAAGTGAAATATCAGATATTGAACAATATTATGATCAAGAAGTATATATAAGCGAATCAGACTCAGAAAAAGATAATGAATCCGAATCTAAATAAAGAGATTGAAGAAATATAAAAAGATAATATAGATAAACAAGAATATGAAGGAATAGAAGGTTATGGATTGAAAGTAACATTTGATAATAACAAATTTAAGAAAATGAGAAAATTATCTTTAGATTTAAAAATAGGAAAATGGGAAGCCTTAGATAGAATATGGAAAAGAGAAAGAATAGCAATAAATGAGTATCATAAAATTGAAAAAGCTATAAATGTTAGAACAACTCAAGGAACACATAAATTAAATCTTTTAACAAGAAATACAGTAGACGAATTATTAACAAAGATTAGTAAAAAACAAGGAGAAAAAATTCAATATGTCTACTTAGCAGGAATACAAATAATGTTTAAATCCTTATTTAGAGAAGGAATAGATTCACCTTTAACCGTAAGTTTACATGATGGAAGAATAATAAATTTAAAAGATAGCCATTTAGGAACTATAGAAGGAAACTTAGCATACCAAAAATTAATATTTACTTGTTACCCAAAATATTGTGTCTCAATTACAGATAAGAACTTCAATGAAGTCTTAGGACTACATTTTAAGTTGCATAGAAATGATATAATGGAACCAGGAGACAAGATTATGACTATAGAATATAGAGCTTTGTATACATTTACTAACTCCAACTATGGAAATATATACTCTAAAAAACCATACATAGAAGTTCACAAGGAATGCAAGGATATCAGTAAAATAATAGAACCAAGCAAACAAATAAGCTTAATTCCTAAAGAATATGAATTTAGTATACTCAAGGATAAACCTGAAATAGCAGAAGATAAAGAAGATGATTATTCTGATAAAATAATGTTTAAAGATGGAAGATTAATTAAGAGGTCAACAAGTCTTAAATTATCTAAAAAACATTTAGAAGGAACTAGTAATGTAAAAGAAATCAAACTTCATAGAAATGTTGGAAACATGAAAATAGAAGGAGAATATTATAATGGAAGAGAATATATTGAAGGACCAAATATACTAATTGATACAGGAGCAAGTGAATGCCATATAGCTTCAATCAGAAATAAAGGATTAATGACTAACAAAATTGAACCATATAGATATGTAAATTTTGATGGACAAATACATACTACAGAATTAGAAGTTAAAGTACCAATAAAAATAGGAGGAATTAAAATGGTAGTACCATGTTATATGGATAATAGTATGAATACAGATCCTCATATATTATTAGAAATAAGTTTTCTAAATGGATTAAAAGACTATAGTATAAAAAGAGAAGGATTATATATAACACATAATGATCAAACTATACTATGCGAAAAAAGATAAATGAATAACCAGATAAGTTTTCCATTAGCCGTATATATACAAGTTACTATAGTAGAAACAAATATAACAACATGTGCCTTAATAGATACAGGAAGTGATATAACAATATTTAAAAACTTCTTAATAAAATCATGGAATGAAAATAGTAAAATAAAAATAACAGGAGAAAGTACACAAATAATTAATAGTGCTGATAAAGTCAGTATTATACTTGGAAATAAACAAGTAATAATAAACAAAATATATAGTTACAATAAATTAGATTGTGATATATTATTAGGAAATGACTTTATCCAACAATTTCAGTATTATAAACAAAATAATTATATGATAGTGTTACAAACACCATGTGCACACTTATTAAAAATTCCAAGGGAATTTAGACCCTATAGAGTTCAGCCAGCCCAGCGTGGTGATAAATGGGAGAAAAAACCAATAATAAATAAAGACATAAACACAAAAATTCTATACAAAAAAGTGCTAAAGGCAGAAATAGAAATAAGTATAGAAAAAATTATAGAACAATTAGAACAATTAGAAAAGACATGTGGAGAAAATCCATTATTATTTTGGAAACCATATCATCCTAGAACTAAAATAGAATTAACAGAAAATGTTATAATTAGAGTCAAACCAATGATGTATACTATACAAGATACACAAGAATTTAAAGCCCAAATAAAAGAATTACTAGAACAAAAACTTATTAGACCAAGTAATGGACCTCATAGCAGTCCAGCTTTTATGGTCATGAAACATTCTGAGCAAGTTAGAGGAAAGGCTAGAATGATAATCAATTATAAAGAATTAAACAAATATACTAAATTTGATGGATACTTTTTACCAAATAAAGAAGTCATAATAAACCTTGCAAAAGGAAAACAATATTATTCCAAGTTTGATTGTAAATCAGGCTTTTGGCAAGTTAAAATGGAAGAAGATAGTATACAATATACTGCATTTAGTACACCTCAAGGTAAATATGAATGGTTAGTAATGCCTTTTGGTTTAGAAAATGCACCACAAATATATCAAAGAAAAATGGATAATATATTTAGAAAGTTTGATGAATTCTTAATAGTATATGTTGATGATATATTAATATGTTCTAATACTAAAGAATAACATAGAAATCATTTGATAAAATTTATAAATGAATGTAAAAAAGAAGGGATTGTTCTTTCAAAAAAGAAAGCTATAATAGAAAAACAAGAAATTGATTTTCTTGGATTATCAATAGATAAAAAAAGGAATAAAATTACAAACTCATATATCTAAGAAAATAGAAAGCTTTCCAAATAAATTAGAATCAAAAGAACAAATACAAAAGTTCTTAGGATGTCTAAATTATGCAGAAGGATTTATTGAAAATCTTTCAAAAAAGAGACATAAAATACAAATCTTACTTAGAAAAACAAATACTAAAGGATGGAGTGAAGAACATACAGAAGCTGTTAAATTATTAAAAGAAGAATGCAAAAATTTACCAAAATTAAGATTGCCAGATGAAAAGGATAATTTGGTTGTTAATACGGATGCTTCTGATAAATATTGGGCAGCCATATTAAAAACAGATTTAAATGAAATCTGCAGGTATTCAAGTGGAACTTTTAACCAAGCAGAAATAAATTATACCACTCATGAAAAAGAATTGTTAGCAATTATTAGAGGAATAAAAAAGTTTTCATTATTCCTATTATCTAAAAAGTTTATTGTTGAAACTGACAATTCTAATGTTACAGGATTAATTAAAAATAAGTTGCCAATGGAGCCTCAATATAGGAGATTGCACAGATGGCAAGCATATTTGTCATTCTATAATTTCGATATTATTCATATTAAAGGTATAAACAATTATCTTGCTGATTTTTTAAGCAGGAATATCGAGTTTGGAGATGGATAATATCAAGCAGGAGATATCAGAAATAAAATCTGCGGCAGCATTTGCCAAAGATGAAGCTGATGATATAAAAATTGGAATGGAGGCATTAGCTAAAACCTTAAGTTATAATGTCAAATTATTACTTGAGATCAGTACGTCCCATACCAAAGTTACCAATGAATTAAAAGACCGAATTGATGCTCTTGAAGCACAATTAGAGTCTACAAATACCAAAAATACAGGGATTGATGCTTTAGCACAATCTCAAAATACCAAACAGGGAATACAAACAGGTACACCAAGTGGAAGCAGCGGTGGACCCAGTCAAATAAAAAGAGATACAATCATGGAAAGTCCCCGAAAGGTGACAATAAAAAATGATGATAGACATACAAGGGTGATTAAAATCAGAGCAGATGAAGATGATGAAACTCCTTTAACACCAAGAGAAGAAAAATATAAAGCTTTTGCAAAACTTGTCTATGAACTACAAGATGATGAATCATATTTCATCTCCCCAGGAGAACATGTTTACCCAAGGATGATCATTACAAACGATGGAGACCCTAACATGGTTAAAATGGCAGCAGACTATTGATTCTTGGATTTAATTTATCCAGGAAAAGATTTAAAAGAAATTGAGAAATTTGATGATATCTTCCGATGAGAAGTTTCAAAATTCGCCAAAGGAAGACCAATATATCTTAAATTTTACTCAATCAGTCCAGAAATTGATGGAAGGATATATTATCCTGCAGAACATATTATTACAGTCGGATATGTAGGCCGAAATTTCCAAATTGAAGTAGGCCAAAATAGAAAGTCATTGCCAAACATTAACAGATCATGGATGAGATCCCGAAGAGTCTTAGGGAT
Organism: Fraxinus excelsior; assembly: GCA_019097785.1. Classification (NCBI taxonomy): domain Eukaryota; kingdom Viridiplantae; phylum Streptophyta; class Magnoliopsida; order Lamiales; family Oleaceae; genus Fraxinus; species Fraxinus excelsior. The sequence continues at coordinate 34,646,151 of CM032629.1, forward strand.
GAAAGTTCTCTACAACATGGCAAAAAATTTATACGATAAAAAATTTCAATGCTTATGCCAATATGAAGGATGGACACTTATGACAAATAATGGAAAGGATAAGTCTACAATTTTAAAAGAATATATCCAAAAGTTTGATATCCATCAAATCCATGGAAGTCCATCAACCATACAAGAATCATGTCAGTTGAGGGAGTGTCCCACATGCTATCCAAATGAAAAGAGGCCCCGCCACTATGGAGAATCTTGACAAACTCTATATGAAGACAATAGAGGAAAAAGAAGATGTGAAAGAAAGGTGGACAGCTGGAAGAAATAATAGAGCTACAATTATGTAGTGGGAAACTGTTGTAATGATAGAACTCCATTAGTGGAGTATGAGATAATGGATGATGTAAGAGGCCAATAATCGAGCCTCATGTAGTAGTATAAATAGAAGCCTTTGGGCTAAAATAGAGGCAGAATGAGTTGAGAAAAAACACTTGAGCTTTCATATTGTGAGAAAAACACTTCTGTCTTTTGATATAATCTTTGTACCAATTTCAGAATATCAATAGAAAATCCATTTCTTACATAAAAGAATGAATTTCTAAATTTTCATTCCCATAGATTCTTGATAGATCTGATAAGAAATTTCTTTCTTATTTTAACAACAAAAACAGTTTTTCTTTAATCCAAGTCTAGGGATTTGTCCTTAGAAACGAAACAGTGAAGGCAAGAAGCTGAATAGCAAGGATTCCGTTAAGGCAGGAGGCCATTGAAGGAAACAATTTGCACATTCAGAGCCTGAAGGTCACTCGATTCTAAGAATAAAGAGCCAGATTAAAATTAAGGTAGAACTACTATTTCTTGTTAAATTTTGAAAGAATTTCTTAAGATCTTAGAGAATCGCAGGGATTATAAATGTTTATGATTATTTATGATGTTTGGATTACTGTCTACCATGATATTTATAATTTTGTTTATATAATATCCAGTCATGCCAGGATTTACAGTTAAAGGATTAGACGATTTGTTAAAAAGAATATTTGAAAAAGTAGAAAATATTAAATCCCAATTAGAAAATACAGATGAAATATCTGAAGAATATATTAAAAAACTTATAGAAGAATGTGAACAAAAAATAGCAGATTATGCTAATACATTAGATCAAAGAATGGATTTATACTTTATAAATCAAAATATAAGAAACATAGAACAAATCCATAACTTACTTTAAAATAGAAGGATATGTCTTGCAATAAAGAAACCTATCTCATTAAGGGTAAAATAGACTTTTCTACGAAAATTCCAAATATACTAAGTCAACAGGCTAGTTTGAATAATCTCCCGTGAGAAGAGTGGTAGAGAGAGAATGAGCATGGCAACGAAGACGGTGTGTGTAACGGGAGCATCGGGATACATAGCTTCATGGATCGTCAAGTTCTTGCTTCAGCGTGGCTATACTGTTAAAGCCTCTATTCGTGATCCCAGTTAGTCCTCTCTCTCTTCTTTGATTCAACTTTGTTGAACGATCATTTTACGATATGGGTTATCATCTTTCATTGGAATTTTTTCTTGGGAGTTTTGATAAAGTGAAGTATTTTTCCGTAAAACTAAGAGATGTCTGTCCTCTCTCTCCAATTTTAATTCTTGACCTAGTTGTGTTGTACGATCATTTCACGATTTGTCATCCTCTTTGATTGTAATTGTTTTTTATGTGTTTGATTTGACTCCCCGTTCAAAAGTTAATAAAATTTGTTGTGGAATAAAAAATGGATTTTGAGGCCAAAATGATAGAATTCATTATGACATGTGATCGTAGCCACATACCAGGACTAAAGGCTGGCATTAACTGTGGTCAAAACTTTGCGACAGCATAGAGAAAAAATATAGCCGTTTTATGGCCGTTGCTAATTTGAATTTTGGTGGCTTTTCATTTGATTTTGGCAACATTTCGTGGTAGACTATTAACAGGTGATCAATGTTCAAAGGCAAAATGATGAATATTATTCTTGAAAACATTTTTATTACACACATCATTGAAATAAAAACTCCTTCGTACATATTCAAAAATTTCCATTTTGTCTTCAAGTTCTGGAGGATTTTTACTGGTGCTTAAGTGTTAAATCCTTTACAAGGTTTAATTAATCCTGCAAACCATTTGCTATAATCCCTTTAAGTGTCATTTTCAATACGAGATGAGGCAAATATAGTTTGAGAACAATAGTTTCGTGTTTGGGCCTTCTTTTTCATCTTTTAATTGATCTTCTTTTCGTTTTTCTCCAATTTTCTGGGTTTTTGTTCTTTGCTTTCATCTCTATACCTCTTTGTGCACCATATATTTTTTAACACCTTGTCTTTCACGATATGGGTTTGATTTTTATAATATTGAACTTTATTTTTAACTTTTAGGGGAATCAAAAACATTCTAACTTTAGCAAATCATGAATTTTCATTTTTGCAGTTAAAATTTACCCATTAACTGAATAGAAACTTTTTTGGGTGCTCGTATTGAAAATTGAAAAAAGATTAGCTTCCTATAAAAAATAAAAAAAAATCTTTCCAAATTTCTTATTAGCTCTGGTCTAAAATGTTAACCGACTTCTGTTATTTTGCATGGAATTTTAAATTTCATATAGTTAAAAAATTATGTTCCTGAATTATTGTATGCAAAATATGAACTATGTTTTGTTAATGATTTGAACTGGTTCTTGGTTACTTGCTATTTAAGTTTGATTCCAAATGAAATATTTTTATCTTCCTATGTTATATTTTTGTTGAGGACTCTACGAGATAATTTCTGAAAAATTATGTTCAGATCCCTTGGATGAATAGGTTGTAGAAAAATTCAGCTTTAAATACAAAATGGGAATAATAATATATGTTGATATCCGACGTGCGACCTCATTAAAATTAGTTTGTTATATGCATTAATCTCATATTAATTTAAGGTAGGGTATTTGAGGCCAGCTCATACTAATGACTGCCTTTATTTGAGGAGACATAATGATTAAAAATTCCTTACAAATTGTACAAATAGTCAATTAACAAGTGACATTTGTAATATCTTACATCAGCGCCACAATTCCACCAATCAAATGCCTAAGCTTCATCCCCTTATTAGTTCATTAATTGTTGGGGACCACACGTAAAGTTAACTCACAATGACCTGATAGTGCCGAGCTCAGTAGCCAATCCAAACATGCCAAAGATGTACTTTCTCAGCTCGGTATTGTAGCTGATAAGACAAGAAAATGAAAAATGTATGCTAATCCTTCTCTATAAAAGGGAGGATGAGAGTCTTGAAAAAGTGGAAGAGGATTCAAGACACTTGTAGTTTACTTTTGTAATTTATAAGTCATTACTAGTAAAAATCCTCATTTATATTCTAAGTTAGCTTGAATTTTGTTCATACGATTTTCGACGTTAACAGTTTGGCGCTAGAATGAGGGCCCATACCTTGTAAAAGCAGCCCAAACTCTCCATAAAACCCACAAAAATATCATCATGGATGATTTTTCAACATTCGGAAATCAATCCACACTCGTCCTGAACAAACCAACAATCCACAAAATATTGGAAGAGGACAAGGTTAAAACGAAGCTGTTGACCCTCAAATGACCATGGTGAGGGAAGCCATTTAAAAGTTGACAAATATAGTCAACAGATTGGAACGAGACCAAACTCATGTTCTTCCACTCAAAATCGAGGTGGAGTCCCCACATGACCATGGATGATTTCCTTGATAGGAAATTTATGCTTTACTCGTCAGCAAGCCGAGCTAAGGTTGCATGTGCTGCAACACTTAGATAAATCTCCTATCAAGGAAATCATCCAAACAGCAAGCCGAGCTAAGGTTGCATGTGCTGCAACATTTGGATAAATTTCCTATCAAGAAAATCACTCAAGTCTTGCTCATCAGCAAGCCGAGCTAAGGTTGCATGTGTTGCAACACTTAGATAAATTTTCCATCAAGGAAATCATTCAAGCCTTGCTCATCAGCAAGCCGAGTTATGGTTACATGTGTTGCAACACTTAGAAAAATTTCTCATCAAGGAAATCATATAAGCCTTGTTCATTAGTGAGCCAAGCTAAGGCAGCAAGGCGAGCTAAGGTTGCATGTGCTGCAAACACAAGGATACTATTAAGGAAATTACTAAAGTCTTGCTCATCAGCAAGTCGAGTTAAGGTTGCATGTTCTACAATACCTAAATAAATTTCCTATTAAGGAAATCATTCAAACCTTGTTAATCAGCAAGCCGAGCTAAGGTTGCATGTGCTGCAACACTTGGATAAATTTCTAATCGAGGAAATCACTCAAGCTTTGCTCATCTGTAAGCCGAGCTAAGTTTGTATGTGTTGCAACACTTAGATATATTTCCTATCAAGGAAATCATTCAAACTGAGCTAAGGTTGCATGTGCTGCAACATTTAAATACATTTCCTATCAAGGAAATCACTCAAGCCTTGATCATCAGCATATCGAGCTAAGGTTGCATGTGCTGCAACACAGATAATTCAATATATTACAAGGTGCGTGGCAGCTCATTTGCAAGTCAAAACGTGACACATGTTCAAGACATTTATTACTGTAATAATTGTAAAAATGGAAAAACGAGCCAATCGTGTTCAAAGGTCAGTCACCAAGGCGAGCACCGACCTGGGGGGTAACTGTTGATATCCGACATGCGACCTCATTAAATACAGTTTGTTATATGCATTAATCTCATATTAATTTAAGGTTAGGTATTTGAGGTTAGCTCGTACTAATGACCGTCATTATTTGAGGAGACATAATGATTGAAGATTCCTTACACATTATACAAATAGTCAATCAACAAGTGACATTTGGAAGGTCTTACCTCAGCGCCCCAATTCCACCAATCAAATGCCTTAACTTCATCCCCTTATTAGTTCATTAATTGTTGGGGATACACGTAAGATTAACTCATAATGACCTGACAGTGTCGAGCTCAGTAGCCAATCCAAACATGCCAAAGATGTACTTTCTTGACTCGGTACTATAGCTGATAAGACAAGAAAATGAAGAATGCGTGCTAATCCTTCCCTATAAAAGGGAGGATAAGAGTCTTGAAAAAGTGGAAGATGATTCAAAACACTTGTAGTTTACTCTTATAATTTACAAATCATTACCAGTAAAAATCCTTATTTACATTCTAAGTTGGCTTAAATTTTTGTTCATACGATTTTCCGTAAATATTTCCATCAAAATATTAATTCATTTGTTGAATATATATTTATGGAGTATGTGAGTTTGCCTGCAGATGATCCAAAGAAGACTGAGCACTTACTTGCACTTGATGGGGCCAAGGAGAGACTTCACTTGTTGAAAGCAAACCTACTAGAACATGGATCTTTTGATGCTGTGGTTGATGGCCGTGAAGGCGTTTTTCATACTGCATCGCCTTTCTTCCATGCTTGCACTGATCCACAGGTATCTATCTACCTTATTCCTTCTTTTTTTCTTTTGGTTGTGGATTTCTTTATGCCAGACTTCGTTTTATTGAGGAGGAGATTGAAATGAAAAGTTGAAAACAACAGTGAGCTCCTTTCAGTTTTCCACAACATAATCATGCCATGGTCATTATCACAAAAAATTGGGGGAGGGGTGGGTTAATTCCAAATAACATAATGTCAAGTTTTTAAGTTACAGTATGTATAAAAAAATCTCTGACACGCGTTTTTCCATAGCTACATAACTAATTTTATTAGTTTGAACTAAGTTTTTAGGTAAAGAAAGTGATTCTATCCAAATCTGGTCATGGAATTGTAGAAGGGTTCAACACGATGTTTGGCTGTAGCGGAGCCTACAATTGCTAAATGTGATGCTGGATGACTCTCGGTTCTTTGTCTATCAAATCGACTTAGTATTTATATTCATGTTTGAGAAACATTAATTACTTTTTTTCACTCTCTTCTTCAGGCAGAATTAATTGATCCTGCCCTCAAAGGGACACTTAATGTTCTCGAATCATGTGCAAAAACACCATCTGTTAAAAGAGTTGTTTTGACATCTTCTATAGCTGCTGTTGCTTACAATGGCAAGCCTCGAACACCTGAAGTGATAGTCGATGAAACTTGGTGGTCTATTCCGGAGGTCTGCAAAGAAATGAAGGTTTGTACTATTCTTCAGCATTCGCTTTGAGATATGTACATCTGCAAATGCAGGCAGACTTTTAAATAGATTTTGTGGGAGTTTTTTTTTGGCCATTGACTATCTAATTTTATGGTTTTGGTTTTTATTCCCTGAGAACCAAGTTATTTAATTCGTGCAGGATACAAATTTCCTACTCTTAAGTAATGACGAGGCTTTGACTTACAAAATATATTTTAAATATTGGAACTGAGAAATGAACAATTTACTATTTGCAACAAGTGATAACAGTAATAACATATCAATGTGATGAGTAGTAAATTAATATACCAAAATTTGGGGACAGTTCTTGAACCAGCGAACTCGTGAGAAATATCAGACAGGTATTCATGTTTTGTCGCCATAGAAAAGCTTGTAACATGTTTGAAAATAGCCTGGTTGGAGTCTTTGGGCAGTAGACACTAGAATGCTAAAATCTGAATATGAGGAGATTGGTTCTCAATTTTCGCTTGGTTATCTATAGTTAATGTTCCGTGTTCTTTTCTTCTGATTTTCATGTTGTTTCTACTAGCAATGGTATGTGCTTTCAAAGACATTGGCCGAGGATGCTGCCTGGAAATTTGTGAAAGAGAAAGGTCTTGACATGGTCACCATAAACCCAGCTATGGTTATTGGTCCACTGTTGCAGCCAACACTTAACACAAGTGCTGCAGCAGTTTTAAACTTGATAAAGAGTAAGTTCTATTTGCTGAACAGTTAGATGTTAGACACTTTGTTCTTTTTGCACAAGCATTGCTTTATTTTTCCTCAAATTGTTAAACTACAATACTGCTAATGTTAGTTGTCAACAATATTAATATTCATGGAATCAGGCCATTTGTTTCTTTTGATTCAGATCAGTTATTGAGAAATTTTGATCAGTAGCTTCTATTTACTCATCCCATTCTCTAGAACCCTACTTCTATATTGGCATATTCCCAAGTGATGCGTAACGGGAAATTTCAATCTGCACAATCACTTCAGCTATGCAAATCAAATTAATAAAAGCGTGTTTGGGAAGTATTTGCTTAAATTTATAACAAATAGGAATGAGTGGTGGATAAGTTGATAGTACTTGTAGATCCAGAAATGTGTGGATAAAAAGTGGATTGAGTATTTATAAACGGTTTATGAACATGAGCAAAACATAGGCTACGTTTCACTTTAATCTTTTTCTATTGAGAAGCATGTATGGTAAAACTGGACAATTGATGGCATGAAATTCTCACTCTGTAAAATTATTTGTTTTTTAGTATTGATATTGAACTTTTCCTGTCATTTTTACCTTTTCTTCTTGGAATACCTAATAACTCATGCATGGGTAACTTTTTATGCAGGTCCCGAACCTTACCCAAATGCTACGTTTGGATGGGTTAATGTCAAAGATGTTGCTAATGCCCCATATTTTGGCATTTGAGAATCCTTCAGCTAATGGAAGATATTGTTTGGTCGAGAGTGTTGCACATTTTTCAGAAATTGTGCAAATACTACGTGAGCTTTACCCTACTCTTCCCCTTCCAGAAAAGTAAGTTATTTTATGATTCAATATCCAATACATGGTTATATTAACAATGAGTTACTATCTTGTGAAGGATTTAATGTGAATGATGCTGTGTGCGTGGTAGTGTGATTCAGCTTGCTAATATAAGAACTCGGTTGCTTAAAAAAAGAAAGAAAGAAAGAAGAAAATCCTATTTGGTTGACCGTGTGAATAATTGATTTATAATCTAGTGTTTGGTTTAATCTTGGATTAATTTTTCAAGCCAAAGAGGTGTTTCGTGTGAGTTCAATCAGTTGCACTACAACCAGATGGGATCTCGAAGAATCATGAGTTGTCTTTATAAATAAATATAGAAATAGTTTCTTGAACCATATTATCTTAAATCTAGAAATCATTTAATTTAAAAATGTAGTATCAGAAATTTGGCGCTCTTGTTTCCCAGTAAACAAGAATGTAATAGGAGCCAAATTCTTGATGTTAGTATTTTTGTTAACTTCCCACTTTGCAAAACTGATGCTCCTTGTATGAAGATGGATGTCTGAATTATTAAAGAAGTAGCATGCCACTTGAGTCTTGTAATCTGAATCATCATTTTATGCAAAATGCCAATAGAGCTAAGGTATCCCAGCCCAAACCTTGCTTGTTCAACTAGCTCGTTTTCTGGCTGATCTTGAAGTATTTGAGTTCAAATAAGAAATCTGTACAAAATTTGAGTTGATCGGGAGCCTAAGGTGCAAGCCAAACTAGGCTTGATCCACTGAAATTTTGGGTTGAAAATCTAATCCAATAATGGAGTTTTTTCTAATAGTATCACTGAAATATCCTCTGTAGGTGTGCCGACGACAAACCATTTGTGCCAAAATACCAGGTCTCAAAAGGGAAGGCAAAAAGCTTGGGCATTGAATTCAACCCTCTTAAAGAAAGCATCAAGGAAACCGTCGAAAGCTTGAAGGAGAAGAACTTTTTCGGAGCCTTGTCCGCTAAGTGAGTGTCCTGTGTTCTCAAGAACTCGGTCTTTGGATTGTATGATCAACTTTTAAGTATAATACAGAGATATTTGTGTCCATTTTTAATTCATCATGAGAGATTGGATTCTTATGCTAGTGCTTTTACATTCTGGAAAAACCACTATGGAAAGACTTTTTATGTCTGAATAATATTACTTCCCCTTGTAAATTGCAATTTCCCTTTATTTTGGTTTGTATATATTAGCAAAAAAAGATGGAAATTATCCATCCATCCCAAAGATGTCCGTCCTATTAGATTTTTTTCGGCTTCGACACATCTAATCAGGTCTGAAGAGGCTCGTGTTCATGAATGACATGATGTTGATATAACATGTCAAAACGACGTGTAGATCAGAACTAGAATGGCTCATAGTAGTTGCCAAATATGTGGTTGCTTTTAATTTTTCTTTAGAACTAGTAGTGTATCGAATGGAGTGGCAGTTAGTTCGTTGTGAAATCATTTTGCATCGACACCAATTATCTATGCTGGTCAGATGCTTTCGATTTTAACTTCTCGAGAAATACCGTCGTGATGCAAGTCATTGATGAATTATTGGCACGTTCAGACTGCATAGATAATTTGGCAAGGTTTGCATTATTACAATGTCAAACAAATTTAGTTTAAACGTCATGTTTGAGGTGTATTATTGAACAACATAATATTTGAATATATTTCACCAGAAATGTTCTCTTGTCCACGATGGAAAGTTTTATATTGTCCACTTGAAGAGAACTTTACGTACAATTCTCACATTTGGATAACATGCGAACCATACCGACGCATGATTGCACTTCGTGGGAAGTCTTATATTTCACTCCCTCATTCTTTATCTTGCTTAAATGATTGCACTTCGTTCCATCAACGTGTGAAAATGAGAGGACAATGAGCATGCCTCCGTAAATGTGAAAGGATCAAATAATTAACTTATCTCTATTTTTTATCAATAAAAATATAATCCACTTCCTCCTATGATTAGTACTAACCTAAGAAAAAAAGTGTTGTGACCCATATACAAAAGTGATGTTATATCAAAAAGAGTGAAGAGTACATTAAACTATTGTGACTTGTTATAGATTCTAAGGATTTTATTAATGAAATTAAAATTAAACAGACCAAGATGGTAAAGAAATTTATATAATTGATTTTCTAGATTTGATCGAAAACAACTTTAGTTTAGTCTGTTAAAGGCCAAGAAATATTCGAGGCAGAGGAATTGAGGACACAATCTTTTTCAAAATTGTTACCCCACAAGGATGATCTACTACCCACCAATTTTCTTGTCAAGATAGACATTTAATACTTGGCAAAACCCTATTGGAAAACATCCCTTTTTGGATAAGAAAATGGATTGCATTTGTATGAAGAAAATCCACTGTTTTCAGATGCACGAACACTTTTAACTCGCAACCAATCTGCCCATTTCCTTGTGCACGTTGTGAATTCAAGAAAGGCTAAAACATCTACATAGAGTAACTTACCAGCAATGGCTTCCATGACAATGACAGCCTCATTCTTGGGTGGCTCTCCCATTTCCAAACAACCTCCCACCACCACACGCAGCAGAGGGGTTGTCATGGTTAAGGCCTCTAAGGAGGAAAAGGTGGTGATGGGCACCAAGGAAGAGGGAAACAGCACTAGAAGGGACTTGATGTTTGCGGTCGCAGCCGCAGCCGTGTTTTCAGTTGCAAAAGTTGCCATGGCCGATGAGCCTAAACGAGGGAGTGCAGAAGCTAAAAAGAAGTATGCACCTATTTGTGTTACTATGCCTACTGCCCGCATTTGTCGCAATTGAGATTTGATAGTGGCTTTTGATGCCATACTCTTATCCATTAATCTTGGAAGAGTATTGTAAAAACCTTATTCTCATCTAATTCATCTTATATTGTGTTGTCTATAAGACATATAGCTTGTGTTTGATCAACTATTTTCAACTGAAAAATATAGAAGTTCAGATTTGATATAAGTTTTAAGGTAGATCCTGCTTTAAACGGCATTAAACGAATGATAAGAAAATAGTGCTCGATGTGCTTATAAACTTATGAAGCAATCAATTCACGAAATGATACGTAGAACTTAGAAGTAATCGTTACAATCCATTCCCGTGTAAATGACTATCTATTTTACCAAGTGTGACTCTTCATAACCAAAGCCATTTATAGTTTGTGTTAGAAACTTCAATACAAGTTATCTAGCTAGTGCATTCTATTGTGGTTTAAGCATGTACCCGTAATATCATTCATTTAAATTTATTTTTCGAGCTACTTTAAATGTAATTTTGTATTTTTTTTCTTAAAAATCAAAATCCTCACGCATGCACAATTTTTATGGAGGTGAAGGTTAAATTAAAGATCTCTATTTGAACTGAAGCATTGTTTATACATTCCTCTTAGTCTCGACTCTAGAGATCATTTTTGTTCCACTATCTTTTGTCAAGTACCGCCTAAAGTTCCAATCGGGAACGTGAAATGATTTTTCATCATCTCAACTAAGAGGTTCATTACTTCAACCAATACCGATGCCCATTGAATAGAAATCTTAATTTTTGAAAACGTTATAAAACCTACAAGTAACGCCGATTTTTAATTTTAATTTAGCCTTCCACATCACGTGCAATGAGATGGAGTTTCTCAAAATGGTCTTTCTCGAGGGAAGCAATTATTACTTGTCTAATGAGAATCTATGTATTGTAATTGATTAAGATACAATATGAGAGAATAGAGAACAATAAGTACGCCTTCGATAACCGTACAAATTAATAATCCCAGAATTATTCTACTTGTACCGAATTATTTGACAACTTTTTTGATAGATAGCCACATGGCGGCCGTCAACAAAATTGTCAACTAATTCAGTACAACTGGCATGGTTGATAATCCCACACCATTTTTATTAATTTTAAATTCAATCCTTATTGCCCAACTATTTGTGAAAGAGTTTATCTACTTGTACATAATTTTTTGTACATCAAGGTATCCATCTTCTCACATGAGGATGGGACCCACTTGAATAAAAAAATATCATCTCCAAGTAGGCCCCACTCTCATGTGAGGGGATGGACACCTTGATGTATAAACATTATGTACAAGTAGCCAGGCTTTTTGTGAAAATGGTGCACTCGTCATCTTTGATGTGAAATCAACGAAAGATTAAGCCTGTGTTTAGCTCGTATTTGTAAATTGTTTATAAATATTCAAGTAATAAACTTTTACTCGCGCGTTAGTAGAATCCACAAATATCGCTTTATATTCAACTTATAGCTTGTTTTTTTCTATTTATAATTTAAACAATTTATAAATACTTCTCAAATATCTCTCAAGTTAACGTGGGATTGTAGAGGTCAAACAACTTGTACTTTTAAAGAGTGGATTTGACATAAATGGGAACGAAATAGTTGAAAACTAACTTGTCTCGCATAAAATTTAAGAAATAAAAATAAGTCATAAAATCGAAAATAAACTGTGAATTTTGAAATCTCTATTAATTTTATTTGTACCCTCATTTATCTCGTATTTCCTTATGGCTAGAGCCAAGAAATCCCAAAGTATTTTCCTCGTCAAAATCTAAAATCCAAACAGAGCCTAAATATCTGACCAGGAAGCCTAATGTCAAGAATAGAGAAAAAAAGACAATTGACAAACATTCTAAGCTGATCAAGTAATCTTTACATTTCAACAAATCGTCCAAAAATTCTCTCAATTGCAGATGATAGGAATAGAGAACAAAGCCAAAAACATCTTGGATATTCTCAAATGGACTCAATTTCAGCAAAAAGGGACAAACATCGAGAAAATTGAAGATAAAAACCAAGTTTAAGAACAAGCAAAACACTCACTAGCTTTATACCGATATCAAATCCTCCGCTTGTTCCAGCAGTCACCGACCAGTAACAGCAAAGAAAACTCGTACATGATTAGTACTTTAATGGTTCTTTGTTCACTTCCCATTTTGCTGGGAGGCAACATAGTTGCGGATTACTTCCATAGCTAATTGATGGGCGCTCTTATCTTCGAGTCTTGCAAAAGCATCCATGGCTTCATACGTCTCCTTGTCAACAAAGAGCTTCAAGTTATAATGTGATGCTGCCAGCGGTATTCCTTCCCATTTATCCACCATCTCATGAAGTTTCTCGGTACCCTGACAGAACAATCAAGAGTTAGTAGCCGTGGCAGAAAACACAGAATTTCATCAACGCTTTAAAGAAGAATCTCAATGACTAGATACTTTAAGCATAAAATCAACCAATGTTTAAAATGTAAAATTTTGTCGATATATTTGTAATATGGCTTACCATGCGAATTGTGAAGTCGCCAAATGATTCTTTAGACAGGCGATTGCGTTTCCAGTAATAAAATAAAGGTTCCAGAACTTTCTCAAGATCATGAAGCTTAACCTTATCCTTGAATTGCTTTGCTAATGAAGTTTGGTTGGGGTTTCCACCGAGCCAAATCTATTTCAACAATACAAAAGTCGATAAAAAATCATAACCGCATATTCACACTTTCACGAACGAAATGTCCAACAAATAGGTACTTCAACTACCTGATAACTGTTTGGACCATCACCAACTAAGCCAAGTTCAGCCATGTACGGTCTAGCACAGCCATTAGGGCAACCAGTTATTCTTATTACTACGGATTCATTAAACTTCAGACCAACCTGACATAAAAATAGAAAGCCTACATCAGAGAGCCTCATATCATCTCCTTACTGGTGTAGTTCTATCACCTTTTCTATGCACGTCCATAAATCTTAGAAACAGTATGCAGGAAACCATACCTTCTCAAATAATGCTCGAACTCGCTTAAGGATGTCAGGTATTCCACGCTCAGCTTCTGTAATTGCCAGAGGGCAAAGTGGGAAAGCTGGGCAAGCCATTGCCGTCAAGTTGAGAGGATCGACGTATCTAGGTTGCTGGTCGCGTAAATAATTTATTACCATGTGCAAACTTAGCCTTAAAATAATTCGAAGATTATTTTTACAAAGATAACTAATTCAAACTTCAACTATTAATATAAGTAAATGGTACTATAGAAGCCTGTGAGAAGATTCCTGGGAAGTCTTTTCAAAACAATGTCCATCAACAGCCACATGAACATCCCGTGGAGCTGAACGTAAATGCAAAGACAACTGTTTGTAAAAGCAAAAAATCATCAACTCACTCCATATTTCTTTCACTTCTAGTCTTTGGTAACCGAGCATACACAGAAGAAGTATTTCTTGTAGATTATTAATATCACATTATTTTGCTAACTTTGCATAAACTTCACCAACACACTCGCCTCAGAATCCATATGCCAACAAGGTTCGAAAATGTCTCTGATAAAATTATCAAATTCACCACATATTTTAGCTATTGTACTCATCAATCTTATTATCAAATAACTCTTCCACTCATGATTTCACTTCTTCCTTTTAAGATCTTCCCAGGGAAATGTTGATATAGATTTTAATTTATTTCTTCTATCAGTTTTTAATTTATCAAAAAAAAAAAAAAAAAAGTTACAACTACGGGATACCTGACATAATGTCAGTTGGGACTTGGGACAAACTACCTCCTCATGGAACATACTTCTAAGCCACATAATTAAGCCATTCCTATATAGCCTAATATAATCCTTAAATTATGACACCTTACCAGCAGACCACCTTGGGCAAGAGCTGTAGTGATGGGGCGCTTCCACGCTTGGCGGATATCACACAAGATAATATTCTGATTAGGTGTAATTCGCACATTCAAATTATATTTCTCAATAATTTCCCTTAGTGTTGCTTTCATTGCTCCTTTAACTCGGCCATTATCAACATGGAGGCCACAGAATAAACCACCGTCTCCCTGCCAGAAGTCAGGAACAAAAAATTGCTAAGTCAAAGATCTGTGTAAAACATTGTGTTGAAACCAACAGATCAAAAAGTGAAAACCTTTAAAAAGCCAAAAATTAATTGCATATCCAAAACAATAGAATTAAACAATCCGAGGGTTCATCAACTTAAAAGTTAAGGCTGTAAACTCCTTAACGCAACACAGGTTTTATTTGTTCTTTAGATTTGTTCTGGTTTTTGCTAAAATATATTGCAACTTTTCTCTATGTTTTTGCATTAAATCCTCAATATTTAATCGAATTAACAAGTTTTTGACTGCATTAATCATCTTCCACACATTTCCTGCTGTGTCAAATTCGATCTATCAAAATTTAACTGGACATCCGAAATAATAGAACTAACCTGGTCGTGCCATCCCAAGTAGCTCTTAAAGTCCCACTCAGGTAACTCCTGACAAGGTTCAAACTTCTTTCCATAGTATTGTTCAACAACAGTTCTGAACTTCTCAATCCCCCAGGAACTAATTAAGTATTTCATTCTGCTGTACTTGCGATCATCTCGTCTCCCGTTTTCTCTTTGTGTAACAACAATAGCCTTCACTGCATATAATATATCCTCTTTCGGGACATAGCCCAATGGCTCTGCCAGACGAGGGAAGGTGCTTTCCAACCTATGTGTCCTTCCCATACCGCCACCAACCTGCAGTAGTTAAAAAGATAACAATACATTATTGATTCATGAAACAATAGAAGAAAATGAAATAGTTGATAGAAAAGTAGACAGCCATATTACATATATGTTAAAACCTAGAGGTTCCCCGTCAGCATTCGACACAACCACCACTCCAATATCATTCGTGAAAATATCCACTGAGTTGTCTGTGGGCACAGTAACTGCAATTTTGAACTTTCTTGGCAAGAACTGAGTTCCATATATGGGCTCAGGTGAATCAGGAAAATTTGTACCATGAGAATTATCATTACGGGCCTTCACTACTTCAGGAGATTCTGCAGACATAATTTTTTCTCCATCTACCCACATATCATAGTAGAAACCAGACTGAGGAGTTAACAGTGCAGCAATGTCTTCAGCGGTTTTCTGGGCAAACAAATAATCTTTTCGTGTAAACGGGGCAGCTGGAGCAAGAACATTTCTGTTGAGATCACCACATGCACCAAGAGTTGAGCCCATACTTTTGATGATAGAACTCATCACTGTCTTAAGGTCTTTCTTCAAAACACCATGGAGTTGAAATGTTTGCCTTGTTGTCAAACGAAGAGTTCCAATCCCGAACTGATCAGCTAAATCATCCATAACCAAATAAAGTTTATTTGAAACCTTTCCACAGGGATTCTTCGTGCGCAGCATAAATGAGTAAGACTTCACACCACGCTCATCTCTGTTGTACTGTTGATAGCTTCCATGGAACTTTATTAATTGTGTAGCAGCTTCATTAATATTAGAAGCCTCTGTTAATAATTCCTCATTAAGAGGATATCTTATATAGTTACTATGCTCTTTGAAGATTTCAACGTTACTGCGTTTAGGCTCCACAGGAGTATCAGGCTTCACTGGCTGCAAATAAATCATGCAAATTATTAGAAATAGAATGTGTCTATAGCACATAAATATATAATCTTACTGAATTGACATGCAGACACGATTATCCCACAAGATGAAAAAGAAAAGAAAGCCCGAGCATACTTCTGACTTTTCTTTAGGAAGTCGAACGAAGAAAACATTGTGTAAAGAATATGGCACAATGATGATGGGCCTGAGCTCACTGTTGGGCTGGACTGACTTATTATTTGGTGACCCAATTGCTGTATTCTGGAGACTTCTTTTATTGCCTAGGGTTGGAGCCTGTGAATGTGGTTTTTATTCATTCTCTTACGCTCTCTCTCTCTAGTAACTCTCTGGCTGCTCCATTCTTCTTCGTTCTTGCACTCTAACCTGAAATTACTTGTAAATCGATTGTTGTATCGCTTGAGGAAATCTCTTGAGTGATTTGAAGCGAGCTAATTCGTATCCTTGTGTGGATTTAGTGTTCGATCAGCGAGGGTTTCATGTACTATGAAGAAATCTTGGGTGATTCTTTAGTGAGTGCTGGTTGTTACGAAGAGCGGACTTTGATCCTTGGTTAACGAAGCTCAAAAGGGGATTAGGATTTAATCCGAACATCTTGCCTTAAGGCGAAAATCTCTTGTGTTCTTTACTATATTCAATTTCTTGCACATTTTATTGTTGTTTGTATGCTTCAATTGACTGATTAGTGCGATTTAATCTCTACAGTGGTATCAGAGTTGCAGGGCGTCGATTTGTGCAGACATTGACCTATTTCATTTGATTCTTGTGGTGATTTGGTTTCTTGAAACTAAAAACTAAGGACCTTTGGTGAGTTCGTTCCGGTTTTTTACCTATGTGCACTGATTTGTTCTACCGTGACTGAAAATCTGAAATACATCTTTTAGAAACCTAGGGTTTGAGACTCCGATTGGCAATACCTTCGTCCAAAAACCTTGAGTTGTCTGGAATCTGAGGGTTGTCTTGTCTTTTTCGAGTCAAGAACCTTGATTCATAATTCCATATATGTTTTCCAATACTGTATATTGCAACTGTGATAATTTGTGCAATACCTTGTAAGTTGTTACATGAATTGTTGGTTTTCTTGCTTGAAATTGAATATGTGAATCAATGAATTGAGTATATACTTTCTGCTGGTTGTATAATTCATGATATTGTCTCTGAAGTGATGACATTTGAATTATTACTTAATGTGTATACTCCTGTTATGTTGTGCCTGACCTGCATTCATTAGCCATTCATTCAAATTTTTTATTAATGACTTCTTCTAAATTTGAATTTGAAGTTTTTAATGGCAAATGAGACTTTAGTCTCTGGCGCCAGAAAATGAAAGCTCTTTTACTTCAACAAAAGTGTGCAAAAGCCATTGATGAGTTATAGCCTACTGATATGGATTCTAGTAAAGTTACTGAATAAGATGAAATTGCATGGAGTTCAATTTTTCTGCATTTATCTGATAATGTGCTTAGAGAAATAGGAGAGACAAAAACTGCTGTTGAATTGTGGAAAAAATTGGAGAAAACTTATTTGAATAAAGCTATGCCAAATAAGGTTTATCTCCTAAAACAATTTTTTGGTTTTAAACTTGATCCATCTCTTGACCTTGATACTAATATTGGTAGATTCAACCGATTAACCCATAACCTAACCATCTGTGATGAGAAACTCTCAAGTGGACAGCAGGTTGTGGTTTTACTTAATTCAATAGGTGATAAGTATAAAGATGTTAAAAGTACTATTGAATATGGTAGAGACACTATAACTACTGAGGTTATCATTAATGCTCTAAGAACTAAAGAGTTATTTAAAATCTGATCAAAAAGAGTCTTCTAGTGGTCTGAATTTGATAGTTAAGTCTAAGTTTAATCCTAGAAACAATAATGTCAATAAGAAATTTGGACACAAGAAAAAGGGAAATCAAAAAGATAAAATGAAAATCAAAGGTAAAAAATGTTTTTACTGTCAAGAGGAAGGTCATTTTATCAAGAATTGTCCTAAAAGGCTTAGTGATAACAGGAATAAGTATAAAATGGATGGGGATGCAGCTTTAGCCTGCAACAATGAATCTGATATAGATGAAGTCTGTTGCTATTGCTCATCAACCTAGTCAACAGTGGATTCTTGACTCAGGTTGTACCTATCACCACAAGAATCAAATGAAAAACATGCAGGCTTTTCAAAGATCTATCATAGGAGAGTGTAAAATATTGATGGCCCCAAATAGAACACGGCTTTTCAAAGATCTATCATCAAATTGAAATTGAAATAAAGCATTAATTGGTGAATGTTAGCTGCACTCTGTGGGGCGGTCCAGATTATGCACACCTGAATCCATTAACAGCCAGGATAGCTGAATTCCCGCAGCCACAGTGCAGGCAGCATTTCTCCATGAAATTTCTTCATTTTTAGAGCAAATGCAGAAACAAAAGATGGTTGTACCTTCTGGTTTTTCCGGTAAATTCTCAAATTTTCCTAATTTAAAAACAGAGGAAGCAAAAGAAAAGAACCTTTTGCATGTAACCAAAAGAGGCAACTTTATTCTTGCTCCTTATTTTCCTATTTTTAAGAAGCCAATCTATTACTCCAAATTGCATAACAAAAACGAAAATTCGGGAAAACCCAAAAAGAATTTGAAAAAAATATAATAAATTTTAGAAAAAAAAATGGTAGTATTTAAACAGAAATGTTATGTACCGTAGAAACGGCTCTGATAATTGAGGTGGATCCCGCAGTGGAAGCCGAGAATGAATGAAAAACATGCAGGCGTTTACCGAGCAAAAGCGAATTGGAAGCACTTTTCAAGCCATTGAAACTCGTTGGAACTCGAAGCAGCTTCGGGTCTTTGGGAATTGCAGTGTTGGCACCTCCAAACGGCGTCGTCATTTCTCCCAAGCTAGTTTTTCAATGTTTATTTGGTTTGGAATCGAAAGATTTTTTTTTTTTCTGTTGTTAGAGAGAGAAAGTGAGTGGAGTATATAGATGTGATAGACTGACGAGGGGAGGAGGAGGAAGAAGAAAAGTGGTGATTCTTTTGGTTAGATGGCCGTCACGTGCCTGACACGAGATTATATTTTTCATTTTCTATTTTATTTTATTTTATTCAAAGATAATAAAGCTAGGTTATACAAATATGGTTGACAATCTCGTATTATCAAAATTCGAGCCTTCGATGTAAAAAATATTTTTTAAAATAGATGAATATGATACTATCAAGTAGGATGTTATTAACAAAAATTGTACATATAACATGATTCATTAAAAGAAGACTCGTGTGTTTTTACAGTTTTCAAACGATAGATACCAAGGGAAAATAAATAAATAAATATTTAAAATATAATTATGTTCTCCACCATAATTTTTTGAATTATTCTAGTGGTACATCACCACTTACATAAGAGTGTCCATAATGGACACCCGTCGCCCTTCTATTGGTGGGGTGCCAGGGTGTACCACTAGCACCACCCTAATTTTTATTTCTTGTTTTAATTGTACTTAGGGTTCTTAGTATCTTTCATTATAATACTTATTTTCGAACTTTCTACTAGTTAATATATTTTGTATTTGATAACAGATGAAAATGTGTAAAATAACTTATTTGCCATCATATTTTCAAAAATAAAAATAAAATAAGAATGTTTGAAATGTTTTCCCCCATTTCAAAGCATAAAAATAGAATATTTAATTTAAATTATCATTAAAGACGAAATGCACTAATTAATAAAATGTTGAAGAAAGAATTCGGCTGAAAAAATTAGAAAAATAATTGATAAAGGGAGCAAAGATTGAAAAATTTAAATGCAATTAAAGATATGAGGTAACAAATAAAAACAGAAATAGGCACGTGGACATGACAGAAAGTGTGTTGGAAAGTTTTGATACATTGAATCTAGACACACGTGAATATGGCAGGGCAGCGCGTCAATAATTATTTATTATTTAGAAAAAAATTAATCATTACAAAAATGAAAATTTCAGGATTGTTATAAAATAGAGAAAAGAGAAGAGAGAATAAAAGCCAATAGACTTTTTTGTGTGTTATAATGAGAACCAAAGCCCTATATTTATAGGACAACAGTAGGGATACATATGGTAATAATATCTAGGGCTGCAGGGGTACATGTGTCATTCACATTAAACCCTAATTTACTTTCCTTTTACAACACTCCCCCTTGAATGACACATTACAAATATCTGCCTCGTTAAAACCTTGTTTGATAAAAACCCAATGGGACAAAAAGAACAAACGAAGGAAAAAGAGTACAGTTATTTCGGAGTATTAAATATAAATGCTGCCTCATTAAAACCTTGCTAGGAAAACCCAGTGGGATAAAACCTAAGCGAAGGAAAAAGAGTACAGCTACTCTCCCTGATGTTGATCACTGAAAATCTTTGAGTCGACGCATTCCAATCTCGTGAACCAATTTCTTGAATGTAGATGTTGGCAGCGCTTTTGTAAATAGATCGGCCACATTATCAATTGAACGAATTTGTTGAATATTGATGTCGCCATTTTTCTGAAGCTCGTGTGTATGAAAGAATTTTGGAGAAATATGTTTCGTCCGGTCACCTTTGATATAGCCTCATTTGAGTTGTGTAATACAAGCAGCATTATCTTCATACAAAATTGTTGGACTATCTTTTGTTGAAACTAATCCGCATGACTCTTGGATATGATGGGTCATGTTCCTCAACCATACACATTATCGGCCTGCTTCATGGATTGCAATGATTTCAGAATGATTTGAGGATGTTGCTGTCAATGATTGCTTTACAGATCTCCATGATATAGCTGTTCCTCCACGTGTAAACACATATCCTGTTTGTGATTTAGTTTTATGTGAGTCAGAGAGATAACCTGCATCTGCATATCCCACTAAAGCTGATCCCGACTTTTGAGAATAAAATAATCTCAAATCAATAGTACCCTTTAGGTAACGAAAAATATGTTTAACACCATTCCAATGTCTTTGTGTTGGTGTAGAGTTATATCTTGCAAGGAGATTTACAGAAAAAGCTATGTCGGGTCGAGTATAATTTGCAAGATAAGTTAATGCTCCAATTGCACTAAGATATGGTACTTCAGGACCAAGAATCTTTTCTCCATCTTCGGGTGGACGAAAATGATCATTTTTTACATCAAGTGATCGAACAACCATAAGTGATGTCAATGGATGTGCATTGTCCATATAAAATCGTTTTAAGACTTTTCCTGTATATGTAGATTGATGAACAAATAATCCTTCTGAGAAATGTTCAATTTGCAATCCGAGACAGAATTTTGTTTTTCCCAAATCTTTCATCTCAAATTCATTTTTCAAATAATCTGCAGTTTTGTTGAGCTCTTCAGAAGTTCCAATTAAATTTAAGTCATCAACATAAACTGCCACAATTGCAAATCCAATATTCGTTTTCTTTATAAAAACACATGGGCAGACATCATCATTTTTATAGCTTTCCTTCAACAAATATTCGCCAAGGCGATTATACCACATGCGTCCAGATTGTTTTAATCCATATAATGATCTTTGCAGTTTAATTGAGAACATGGTTCTCGGGCATGTATCATTTGTTTTACGCACTTTGAGTCCTTCAGGGACTTTCATATATATGTCACTATCAAGTGAACCATATAAATAGGCAGTCACTACATCCATAAGGCGCATATCGAGCTTTTGTGACACAATCAAACTAATTAAGAATCTAAAAGTGATGGTGTTCATTACGGGAGAATATGTTTCCTCATAATCAATTCCTAGTTTTTGTGAGAAACCTTGAGCTACGAGTCGGGCCTTGTATCTTGTAATTTCATTGTTTTCATTTCTCTTTCGTACAAAAACCCATTTGTATCCAACGGGGATTACATTTCCAGGTGTTCGAACTACAGGTCCAAACACTTTTCGTTTCTCTAAGGAATTCAATTCCGCCTGTATGGCTTCTTCCCACTTTAGCCAATCATTTCTATTTTGACAATCTTTAACAGACAGTGGTTCAGGATCATCATTTTGCATAATATCAAGAGCCACGTTAAAGGCGAAAATATTGTCTATAACAACATTATTTCGTTCCCATAATTTATGAGATAACATATAATTTATTGAAATCTCATTATTTTCGGACACTTGTGAATCTTCAGGAACCATATTTTCAATATTTGATTGATCGATTTTCTCCAATGTTATTTCTTCTGAAATTTTTGGTTGGTTTTTCTCTTGTACTTTTCTTTTTCGAGGTACAAAGTCTTTTGAACCAACTGGTCGACCACGCTTATGGCGTATTTGAGATTCATTTGCTACAGCAAATTGTCCTGTAGGGACATCAATTTTTGCTGGAATATTTTCTGTTGGTATATATGATTTTGTCACTTTTCTCGTGTCAACAAATGCTTCCGGTAATTAATTTGCAACATTTTGCAAATGAATGATTTTTTCAACCTCTTGCTCACATTGATTGCTGCGGGAATCAAAATGAGATAAAGTTATTTCATTCCAAGTAATTTTACCTTATTTATCAGGATATAATTTTTCCCCTCCCAAAGTTGGAAAGATCATTTCATCAAAATGACAATCTGCAAAACGTGCAGTAAATAAATCACATGTTAAAGGTTCAAGATACCTAATAATGGATGGTGAATGAAAACCCACATAAATCCCAAGTCTTCGTTGGGGACCCATTTTAGTCCGTTGTGGGGGTGAAATATGGACTTGAACAGCACAACCAAAAACTCGCAGGTGAGAAATATTAGGTTCATGACCAAATGCTAGTTGCAAAGGTGAATATTAAAAAGACACATTGTCTTAATTGTATAATCTGAAAATTATGCTCAAAATTTGAGTATCACTTTCGCAAACTTCAGGTTGCGAACACCATGCAATCATCTAATATTTATATCAAATCTATTAGATACAAATAATATCTAGATGATCAACGTGGAGGGTGACGGGGCCCCATATATCACCCTAATTAATTTTCAGAACTATAGTGAATTCAATCCTTATTTAACTCGTAAAATAACCAATTTTTAATAAAAAGAACAAACATCAAATATGATTTCATTGGATTGAAGAATCTTCCGGTTCTTCATTGAATATCCATTTGAATATTTAATTTCGCATCATTATTGATACAGTGATGATACAACTGGTCATGCCAAACAATAAAGTCAAATTAACTTCTGGTTCAATATAAGATATAATTCAATTATTTAATTTCGAAGAACACTATATAATCATATATCATTCAAGTAATCAAACTAATCAATATTCTCATGAAGTTAATTACATGTTGTCCTTCAAGGATAAACATGAATTTATAATGATACATTCTTCGAAACATGCGCTATTTTGAGAGCGAAGTATTTCATTATTGCTTTTTCGAGAATTATGTGTCAATATTATTCGGGAATATTGAACATTATAATTCATACTCTTTAAGAGTAATCAAATATTATTATAATAAAATTATTTAAGGATTTACTCTTCTGGAGTAAAAATATAATTTATGTTAGATTTTACAAAATTATGCTCTTCGGGAGTAAACAAAACCAAACTAGAATATTAATAATAATGTGCTACTTAAGAAGCGACAATATTTGTAATAGACAAATCTACAAATAATATTCTTCTGAAATATTGGAATCGTAATATCATGCTCTTCGAGAATTTTTCAAGAATATTAATTATAATGACGTGCTACTTCGGGAGCAACAACATGATAAATTATTAATTTAAAGTTTATGAAAGAAATATGTACTACTTCGGGAGTATATCGTATTTTAATTACTTTTTCCAAAACAATATGTCAATATTCTTCTAGGATATTGAAAATTATTATTTATGCTCTTCAGGAGCAATTAATATTATTCTATAATATTAAATATAATATTGTGCTACTTCAGGAGCAACAACAAATTATTTGTATATAGATCTACGAGTAATATTCATCTGAAATATTAATTATAATATTGTACTATTTCAGGAGTAACAACAATTTTATAATAGAAAAATATAAGAGTACTAAATTCATAAATTATTCTACGAACATGAACGAGGTAATTAATCAAACAATATCAATATGACATAAGTTACGTGTTTTCCTTCAGGGATAAACACTAATTTAAAAATAGTATGTTCTTCGAAACATGTGCTACTTCGAGAGCACGTTGTATGCTAATATTGCTTCTTCA
This sequence comes from Fraxinus excelsior, assembly GCA_019097785.1. NCBI lineage: Eukaryota > Viridiplantae > Streptophyta > Magnoliopsida > Lamiales > Oleaceae > Fraxinus > Fraxinus excelsior. Next base: position 34,670,382 of record CM032629.1, read on the forward strand.
AGAGCAATATGTCAATATTCTTATGGAATATTGAAAAATATAATTTATGCTCTTCAAGAGCAACAACAAATTATTTATAATAGATAAATTTACGATTAATATTCTTCTGGAATACTAATTATAAAGCGGTGCTATTTCAAGAGCAACAATATAATAGATTATCAATTTAAAATTTATGAAAGAACATGTAAAAATATTTGATCAGTTTAAAGACACAAAAAGGTCTTAAATAATAATCATGTATATATTTTGCTAACATAAAAAAAAAAAGAACAATGAAAATAAATATGAATTGATCATATGTAAGAGTGTCACGTGTAGATGTATAGTAGGAAAAAAAAATTCTTTACCTTTATCAAACCTATTATCATACACAAACTCACATGCTGACATAAGAAATTATTTGACATCATGATTACATGTCTCATAAACCAATTAACATGTATGTATATAAAAAATGGGAATTAATGTAAATTAGAGTAGAATATGCTAGCTATAGATTGACGGAAACCAATGCAAATTGGGCAAATATTGACTAATTATTGTACGTGTTCCAACCATAAAATTCATACTAATTTAAGCATAAATCCCTACCAATTTATAATGCACGTGTATATAAAATAATTCACATGCCACCAAATTGATTTTGGTACATATGATTGATGATTATGTTAAAAAAAAAATTATTACCTTCTCTAAAGGATTGAGCTTTCAGTATTCTGCTTTTTCTTTCTTGCTTTGGAATGTTGTTCTTCGTATTGTAGTAAACTTTGAAAAAAAATAAGCTTCCGTGCTGATAACGTGTTATAAAATAGAGAAAAGAGAAGAGAGAATAAAAGCCAATAGACTTTTCAGTGTGTTATAATGAGAACCAAAGCCCTATATTTATAGGACAACAGTAGGGATACATATGGTAATAATATCTAGGGCTGCAGGGGTACATGTGTCATTCACATTAAACCCTAATTTACTTTCCTTTTACAACAAGGATTTATTTATATAGAATTGTATGCAATATACTCACGTGCTTTGTCTCCGTCATCTATTCAAATTCAAGACTCTTTATCTATAGAAACTTAAATTGAATGGAAAAAGGGCGGGTTAGGGTTACGGTCGAGACAATCTCCCCTACCATGTCAGGTAATTTCTCGCCCCGTTATCCGTTTAAGGCGGACGAAGGCGGGTGAGGACTAGCACATTGCTCCATTTACTATCTACTTATTTATTTTTAAATTTTGATAATTCATTTTATTGTCCCCATTCATTAAAGTGAGACTATAATATATTTTTAAATTTTATTTAAATATAAATTATTCAAATATATTTGAATAAATTTAAGGCTTTTATTATTTGTCATATCTTAAATAATCTTAATTGCAATTTTCTATTAAAGTTAATGAAATTTCGTTGAGTTTTCATTTAAAGTATTGAATTTTTTTTTTTAAGAAATTAAACGAGACAGGACGGGATACTTGTTACACGTACCCGCCTCGGGACAAAGTTACCGACCCAAATACCCGATTAAGTTGGAAATCCCAACCCTGTTCGGGGGGCCTCGTGGGTTCGGGTTTGACGAGTTTTTTTGTCATCCATAAATGCTGATACTAATTATAAAGTTTGTAATTGTTATACATTACCATTCGTCGACTATCTTTTGTGAGGTTTATGTGAAAAATGAAAATGGACTCTAATCTTCGTCCTTGGCTCGACAGAGTCCATGCTTTCATCAATTGGGATTTGAAATTGAACACTCATCTATACTCATGAAAGACACGAAAATAATTCGAATTAGCCACTTTCGGTGCAAAAACTCGAAACAATACTTCTAACGGTCGACCTAACGACGAATGACATACCATTGTACAAGTGATAAATGCACCCTCAAAATAACGTGGAATAAGCAAGGAAGTGTTCTCCAGGATCTATAAATTAGGAGAAATAAGTGGAAATGGCTCAAATAAGTGGTCATATTTCCTTTTTGGCCTTTGACCATTTAAAATATTAAAAACTCCCTAAAATATCCCATACATAAAAATTCCAACCAAGTCATCCTAATATAAAAAGATTTCAAATAAGCCCTCAAAATATTTAAGCTAAAAAATTCCACTACATTTTTATAAATCCAAAACTTTTTATAAATTTAAAATTTTTACAATTTTATTTGATTTTTGTAGCACCCCCTTTATTGGTATCAGAGCCTAGTAACGAAACTGAAGAAAATCTTTAAAATTTAAAGAAATATATTCAAAAGTGAATAGAAAAGATAAAATGATTTTAGAAGAATTATAAAATATTAGTATATTAACTAATACTAATAGAATTAAATTGCAAGAATTAGCAACAAATTTAAGTACCAAATTTAAATCTCTAAGCGAAGAGATAAAACAAATAAATAATTCTCAACAATTAATTGAAATAAAAAATAAAGTATTACAAATTTTGATAGATGAATCTCCCGAATATGAAGAAAAAGATATTATAATAAATTAATTTTTAGAACAAAGTGATAATTATGCTTAACCTTTAAGAAAAATAGATATGATAAATCAAGATGTTATAACTCATATAAAAAACATTGAGTCTAATTTAGAGATCATTAATAACAATATTTAAATTGGACAAAAAATCTTATATAACCATATTGAATCAAAATTTAAAGAAACAGAATATAAAAAAAATTATTATATACCTATTGAACCACCTTTACCGGTATATGTTATAGAAGAATTAGAAATGAAATTATTTAAAGCCGTTGGAGAAGAATTAGAAGCTTATAAACAAAGTTTAGAACAATTAACAATTCAAACTGAGAATATATATATGAATGATTCTTCACCCAAAGAAGAAACTACTAAAATTAATACTTTATCTTTAAATCAACAAGTTGAAAATCAACCGTTAGTTGGAGAAACTAGAAGTAATATTAATACAAATTAGAATCAAGTCGAATTTGATAACTGAAATTTTGAATGGATGAAAGAACATGGAATAACAGAAGAACGGGAAAATTACAATTTTAAAAAAGGACTTAACACTATATCAACCAAGCATATACACCTTAGGGATAATAATCCAATTAAACTATTTACTGAACCAATTTCTATAACAAGAATATGACTAGATGTTGATGATAGCAATAGTAAAAGTGAAATTATTTACTCGTGGGCAAAATCTACTGATTTAGCTATTGGTTTTCATAAATGGAATATCACTCAAGCATATAACTTTATGATCTACTCGTTTAGAGGAATTACTTCAGATATCTGAAGAAGAACATTTGAAGAGACTAAAAATCAAATCAAATATGGAGAAAAATCTACGACTACTATTGATAACAATGAAAACTTAGATGCTGAAAATTTTAAGGAAGTTTTAAAACGAATGAAAAATTTCTTTAGATACTTATTCTTAAAAGAATTTATACCAGAAACTAAAATAGACATGATTACTCAAGACGCCTTACAAGCGGAAAGAAAAATGAAACTATTAAAAATCTGTAATATGTGTGAATTAAACGAATATATTAAGAAATTCAAAAAGATATATATCAAAGCATCTAAATCCATAAAAGAATAGAATATATCAGAAGAAGATAAAAAACTACTAAATAGGTATTTTTTAAAACTACCCTAGTCATGTAGTCGGATATTATTCGAGGATTACCAAATTTATTGGGAAAAAAAATAGAATGGGAATATCCTAACCACAAAGCTAATACATTAAGGATGAGAACTTCATTCGCTAAAAAAAAAATATTTGAATGGTGCAGAAAATCTATGTACCAACATTTATTCAGAAAATATGATAAGAAAACAAGTTTATGTTGTTATGGAGAAATAGCACCAATACTACAATTTGGTTATCACCAACCATCTAAGAAACCATATCATAAAAAGAAATTTGAGAAATATTTTAAACAATGGCAGAGAAATAAATTATTTATGAGCCACAAGAAATATTTTAAGAAGACAACATTCGAAAAAAGAATATAACCAACATAAAAAACCTCATAAGAAATCTAAAGAAATTTTTTATAAAAAATATACAAATATTTTACATATAATGAAATATGACATATATCTCCAAACTGCCCTAACAGAAATAAAATAGAAAATCGAAGACTTGGAAGAATCCGACTTAAACTATGAGATAATCGAAGACTCGGACGAATTATCTAAAACAGACTCAATCTATAAGCTAGATGTAGAAGAAATTGAAGAATCAGAATTTGAACAGATTTACATGAATCAATAAATTATGGATACATTTGAGACTACCTTAGATAATGAAGAAGGAACTTCACAAACGATTGTATTTGATGAAGAAAGATTTTGAGTCATAAAAGAAAAACAAATATTTTTAAAAGATAAAGATGTTTTTGTAAGACCAATAATACCTTGATTTAACAAAACAATATACATTACCAAATATGATAAAATACATATTAACATCGAAAATGTTAAAGCCAACACTACTATACATCTAATAACCAGAGAATGAGTTAATAGAGAATTAGCAAATATAAAAAAAAAATCTACTAGAGAAAGATTAAAGAATATAGTGATCGGAGGAATCTAAATAATGGTTGAAGGATATTTTAGAGAAGGAATGGATATTCCTATACAAATGTATTTGATAGATAACAGAATACTTCATGACCATGTGGATGCTTTATTAAGAGTCGTTTCTGGAAATTTTGTATATAAGAAAATTATATTTACCATAAGATTTGGATTTGCCATGTCCTTATTAGATGAAAATTTAAGTCTAGGATTAAATCTGTATCACAAAATTGATAGATTAATTATGCCACCAAGAAGTAAAGCCGTAACTTTACAATGTAAAGTTTTATATGCCTTTACTACTACGCACCAAAAAGAAATCAATAAAATCTCAAGAGACTTCGTACAAATTCATGAAAACTTTAGTGACCTACCACAATTTATACCACCAAGAATGGTAAGTAATCATAATATTTCCTTACCACAAGATATATTTCTTGATTTTCATCAGCAATCTAGAAGAATAGACAATAATATAGGAAATCAAGGATTAATCACTTTGAATACATCTAGACAACTTGTAGTTAGAATGTCTAGTAGAATAATAGAAAGAAGTATCAGCAATAGAGAACTCTCAAGTTCTAGTAGACCATCTACAAGTAAAAACTACTCAACAATACCTAGAAATAGCATTCATATTGACCTTAGAAAATGTGAAGAAGAGAATTTCCTTATCTCAACAAAATATATTAATAATCAAAATAACTACGAAAAAATTATAGCCCTTGTTAATACATGAGTCAGTATCAATCATATAAAAGCAGACTTAGTTGACCATTTATTAGAAGAAGATTTACCACAAGGAATAACTCTTACAGATTATCATGAGATTAAATATGAAATTAAAACATTTGTTAATCTTGAAGTAAATTTTACGGACATGAAAGGAGAACAATTTAAATTAAATCTTAAAATTCATAAAGATTATAGAAAAGGAAAATACGCTAGTCCAATATTACTTGGAATGAACTTTCTCGAAAAAGTCTCATCATTTTATATCCAGAAGAATACTATGCAAATAACTATAGAAGGAAAACAAAAAAATGCTTCCTAGAGTTAATAAAAACAAGGAACCAATTTATATGCTACAATGAATAAGATCAATCAAAACTACTATACTTAGTCCATATATTGAGATAACTCTCAATTTACCAGACTACTGTATGATAAAATTTCATGATATACTTGATACTGGATTAGGAATTTGCCTATGTAAGAAAAATGTGTTCCCCGAAACACTATTATAAAAGTGATTATAAGAAAACAACGTATGATCAAACAGCCAGTGATATTGTAGAAATCTATAGAGATTTTGTAGAAAATGTTCCTATCATTATAGGAAATAGAGAATGTTTTATTCCATGAATATATACAACAGATAAAATTGGATGTGATATCCTTTTATGAGAAAATTTTATCTATACATATAACTTCTTTACATAATATAAAGATAGTTTTGAATTTACTACACATTGTAGTTGTGGTGGATGTTGTTGACCCCAAAAAATGAACTCAACAGATGCCGGACCCACTCTTGCCACGTCAGTACGGATCTGGCGCGTTTGTATCGGATGAAATTGATAGTTTGACTGAAATGGATGCGGGAAGCACTTTTCGGCAAGAGACAGATATATTCGGACAACGGCGGTTTGATTATATCGATATTCGCTCTATCAACGAATATCCAGTCGGTTTTCCGTACTCAATCTCTCATTTTTCATGGAATGCGTAGATGGATATATATGATGTAGAATGATAACAAGTTTGTGCTGGTATCTTGGTGTATTTGCCGTTATGTTTGTTGACTCATATGTAAAGAACTGAGTATGTAAAATCTCATCAAAAGTGTCACAAGGTGAATGTATTCCGTGTTTTTCTCTCCACGCATACAAATGCCAAAAAACCCATCTTTCATACAAAAATAAGCTATTTATACTATACTAACCAACGTTTGGTCATTAGATGCAATCCACGTGGCCACATCTCTTAGGCACAAACTTCACATCACTATCAATTCGTTACAATTAATATTTGATAAATGGTCAGCCGCCCTACACAATATAGCCTGACATACGAGCATAGTATTATTACATGTCCCATCAGTCACTTCATAAGGATTTCCAGATTCAGACAGGTAGCATCGGACTCCGCTAGATCAAGGCCAGCCTTTGTTGAAGAGCTTTTGGTGGTAGAGGGCTTCGGACGCCTGGAGCTTCGGTGCTTCGGATATAAGGAGCCTCTGCGTTTAAGTGGATGTGCTTCAAGTAGGCCTCCAATGTCAGGGCTGAAGGGACGTCGGTCGAACAGTGCTTCAGCCCTTGAAAGAGCCTCTGCTAGCCATAACCTTAGTCGACTTTGGCCTTTTAGCATTTTCTGAAGATCTTCCAACTAGTTCTCTGTCAACTTGTCTTTTAAGCGTGCGTGGTTGTCCACGTCGACATATTGCTTATGTGGCAGCTTAGGTGGAATGCTGATCTGGACCCTCTAATTTTGGGGAGTAACAGATGTTATACAGAATTAATTAAAAACAAAAAATCCCAATATTAAGAATTAGCAATTTAAAAGAAGAATTAGAAAATATAAAATTAGAACTAAAAGAATGTTATCATGAACATTCTGTAGCCCAATGGGATACAGATAAATATATTGCAACCATTGAGCTAAAATGCATAGATGCTAAGATATCAGGAAAACAATTTCCTTATAGCGAAGAAGATAAAAAAAATTGAAATACAAATTAAAGAACTCTTACAATTAGGAGTAATAAGAGAATCAATTAACTCATATAATAGTTCAGCATTTATAGTAAGAAACCATAGTGAAATTAAAAGAGGAAAAATTATAATGGTAGTTGATTATAAAGATCTAAATTCTAAAACAATACCAAATAGCTATAAATTACCAATAAAAGATTTATTAATAAAACAAATATAAGGAAGTAAAATATATCTTAAATTTGATTGTAAATCAGGATATTGATAAATAAAACTAGACGAAACATCAAAACATTTAACTAGATTTACTACCCCTAATCCATTAGGACCATTCGAATGGAATGTTATGTTATTTGGATAAATGAATGCATCAGTAATATTTCAACAAAGAATGAATAATATTATTAGACCAATAAAAAACTTCTGCATAATTTATGTAGATGATATTCATAGTAGAGATTTAAAAGAACATATCGAACATCTTAAAAAGTTCAATTATATTGCCAAAAAAACTATGCAGAAATAGCTAAAACTGAAATTGAAATCTTAGGATATATTTTTACAGAAGAAAAAAAATACTTCAACATCATATTGGAAAAAAGATCATCGAATTTCCAAAAGTAATTAGAGATAAGAAAAAACTACAAAGTTTTATCGGATTATTAAATCATTCTGAAAATTTTATCAAAAACTGTGCAAAATACAAAATCCACTTTACCAAAAAGCTTTAAAAAGGGATTGTATGAGAATGGATGCAAGAGGATATCAAAATGATAAACAAAATAAAGAAAATATGTGAAAATCTACATGAATTAAATATTCCAAATGTTGATGATTTTTATATTCTTGAAATTGATGCATCTCCATTACACTATAAAGCAATCCTCAAAAGAAGAAAATTATAAAGAATTTCTTTGTAATTCATTGTGTAAATGTCCAGGAGAGCTTGTTGTTTATACTTCATGCACTTTCAAAGATGCAGAAACCATTTATTAGAATGCAAATGTGGTTTGCGCCATTTAAATTTGATATTGTTCATATTAAAGGAAAAATAATTTTATTCCAGATTTCTTAATCAGGAATGGAGCAAATTAAGAAGGAACTCGAAACATTGATATTCGAGATGAATGTAAAGATAGTCGCGATAGAATCCAAGATAACACTAATGGAAATGGTTGCTCCCAAGCCAATATCTGAGAAAGCCTATCTGAAGGCCTTAGTGCTAATATTGAGCAAGAAGCATTGAAGTTTCCTAAGCTATTACTCAAGGTGAATACTACTTTGTCTCCCTCACAGGAGAAAAAACCTACAAATGATAGTATCTCTATACTAGAGTTTAATCGCTCAAATATTATCAAAACCTGTAACATCCCTGATGTTATGGATATTAAAAATAAAAACGATTTTATTTTAGCATGCATATTGTTCAATCTTGCCTGGTTCACCAATATTGGAGGATGGATGAAAACTTTAACGTATGGAACATATAACAAAGTCAATCTATATCCAGGAGCCCCAGCACATTGGGTTCGTACTCTTTATGAAATGGGAAATATAATCTGTATTTACCCATCAAAATCATTAAAAGAAATTTCTATGCTGTCAATGATGTTGTCCAAGCTATTGAACGATATTGTCAAGTTCTTAAACACAAGAACATCTATATCAGGTTTTTATCTACAAGCCCTGAATGAGATGATGATGAAGATATGCTGCTTCCATCAAGTCATATCGTAAGAATTGCCACTACTTCCAAACATCTCTACAACGAGAAGAGTGAAGTCCATGAAACCACATCAGAAGACGTTATCAATATGACAGCCTTCCGTAGAGCAAAGGGATACAACGAGCAGTTCGAACATATCTAGTAGGTTATTGAAGAAGAACAAAAAATATGGGTACACGAGTCACAAGACTACATAATTTACAGCAAAGCGGTGGCTTCCATTAAACAAGAGAATTGACACTATCTTGACACATGATGTTATCATATCTTTGAAGGACACGCCAATGGAACACGGAAAGCAAATGATGAGTTATGCAAGCAATTTTGGCGTTATCCTAATCATAAGTGCGCATGTTGTAACACTGAAGACGTCGTCTCACCAATCTCTCTAAATCCACCGAAATTTTCGGAAGAGTAGTTTGAGTTACATATGGAAAGTAAATGACCCTATTTATCACTACTTTATCAGAATCATTCTGATAAAGAAAAACAGTGGGTTTACCTCAATAATTTTCCATATTACAACAAGAGAACTTTAGGGAATAGTAAAATACTCAATATCTTACCTAGTTAAAGCACCAATCATGAATGACAGCTGTAGACCTTTTCCAAAATGTAGAAGGGGGTGTGAAATTCTTAACCAAAAACTTATCTCTGTGCCTAGCATTTCAAATCTTGTAACAATTTCAGTTTCTCTCTTTCAAGTGAAACATGTAATAAAGTAATCTCTATGGAGTTTTAATGTCTTTAGAGAGAGTACCAAGAGTGTAGCCGAAATATGTATGTATACTCTTTGTAAGATATATTAGTGTGATTTGTTTATGAAATTAAAGTTGTTTGAAGATACCATTTTCTTATCCTTATTATTTTCTCAGAAACTCTTATCTTACTTAATACTCTAACGGTGAAAACCTTGAGGGTTAGTGCAAGTATCTCGTTGCCGTGTTGCTGTGTGTAGGCGTTTGAGGCGTTATTAGAGAAAGCCATGAGAATCATGTTATCATTCAAGATGATGTTTTAACAATGAGTTGAAAGGAAAGCTGTGATTCCGTATGATCTATAATAAGATATGCAAAAGAGTTAGAAAATCAATAAGAGTGCGAAAGTCGTGTTGGTCCATAACTCACTTTCTTAAATTCAAATAACATCGATCACTTATATCCGAGTATATTAACATATGGGTGCAAGCTCAAGGGAAATCTCGTTGATATTAATCTGCCTTTACCTTCTGCTTCAATACTGTAAGATCTTTCTTATTTATGTCAAATAGCATTAATATTTGCACTCCTACTATTTATGAAGTTTTGGTTACTTTTATTCGAAGCTTAGAAATTGACTGCGAAAGAAAAAAAGAAGAAATTAAACTATTTTATACTATGCTTGATTTTCTGAAAAATAATAAAAAAATACTTGTACATCTATCTTGGACAGAAAATATAGTTAGAATTAATAGAAAATTTATAAACTAGAAAATAAAATTAGAACATTAAACGATTGTTTTTATAAAAGATATATAGATAAATACGAGCATAATTGACTTTTTTATTTATTAGGAGAAATAAATCAAAGTTATCATATATTAGGAATAGAGAACCTTGATTTAATTAAATAATAAATGAAAGATATATTCCGCAATATATAAGAATTCATTTCATTAAGGGTAATATAGACCTTTTATGCTTTTTATGAAAAAGCATAATGGTAATTATATTACCACTACAAATTTTATTAAGTATACCACAAATTTCTTTTTTACTTAAATATTCTTAAGTAAAATTACTTAATTAGGGTTTAATATATTTTTTAATTTCTTGTTTCTTGTAGCTTCATTACTCTTTCTTGGAGGGTCATGATCTGTTCCTGATTCTGTTCAGCTTCAGACCTTAAGTTTCTTCCTTGATAGCTTTATCTTGGCCTTTGCAGCCTCCAGTTCCGACACAACTTTTGCATAATCAGCCACTTCGGCCTCTAGTCTTCTATTGTTGGCCTCTAAGGACTAAATCTTAAGATTATAAAGTTTAGCCTCCATAATGTTCAATTTTAGCTCCATAACTGCATTTTCCTGCTCTTCAAGGTCGTAGTAATCGAGAAATTGAATCTCCAGATCCCTCTTCCTCTCTTGGAGCATTTTAACCTTGCTCCTTAGGCTCCTAATCTCTTTGTCGGGTTCATCGTGTTCAATGTATTTGCATCACTAGGGTGATTCTACACCGAGAATTTGAGTATTCGTATTTTTCCGTGGAGATATACTAACCCCTTTGACAGTTGAATCACATTCCTTCACAAGATCAACGAATTCTGGCAAGAAATAAGTCTCTATTTTCTTTAAAAAATCCAACATAATATTAAAATTAAAATCTTGTTAAAAGCAATTCGAAAGGCTATGAACCAACAGATAAGGGTTCCTATACAGTAATTCCATTGCATTCTTGTTTTAGAATCAGTGAAAGTGTTTAAACGATAAAAAAATGAGTACTATTGGAGTTATGAGTACACTACAATATTTTTTTATTTTTATTTTTTAGTTTTTATTAGATTAGGAGTATAATTGTAGTTTTATTGTGGTATATTTATTGAAAATACATTTTAATTGTGGTGTAGTTATAATGTAGTGCAGCAAATTAATTTTGTAGTGGTAATATAATTACCCAAAGCATAATTGACCAAGCCAATTACAAAAATTCCCCGTAAAACAGAACCTTCAACTTTAACAAAAAATAAATAATGAAATAAATGAAAAAACCACCCCATGAAAATTATTAAGGTATTTGATCCGTACTATAGATTTGTTCTGTACATTATGTTCAGAATCCGGGTATGAATTTATTCGTCATTCAGAGGGAGCTTTCCAGAAATTTGAAGCCGTGTTCTGGACATTAAATCGGACGTGATGGAACCAAACTAAGGAAGAAACATATGTGACAAAAATTATGTAACGGAGTGTAACAAACATGCCACAAACGCGCACAAACTAATCCCCTACAACATGTTGCAGACTGGGGACAGGACAAGAGACGAAAAAGGGAAATTGGTACATTGAAGAAATGGAAAAAATAAAGACAAACATCACAATCTCCATCTCCATCTCCACTAATAGAAGAGAGAAAATTACACCTGAAAATGAACATGTTGATTAAGCTAAAAGCTCAAGGAAAGTCAAATTGCCTTTTAAAAGTACAGAAAAGGAAAATGACCAAAACACAGTGTGCAGATTATGATTCAGCATAATGAATTTCAAGAACAGAACAGAACACAGATTACACAACTGCTAAAACAAAAGAAGTATTGACATTTGATAAATATGCTCCTGTAACCTTCAATCTAAAAAATGGAGCAACTATTATAAAACATACACCATGCAATTATTTACAGTAAATTGCATGCACATGAATTTAAGAGAAAGCCATCATTTAAGTAAAGCAAAACAAAACCTTGATGAAGGCATCCCATGTTCTGATATGCTCTCCTGGAAATTGCAAGCACTATCTTGCATCACTATTTCAGTCATCAACATGTGAAAACAAATTATCCCATTGAATTATCACCAAACATCGATATTTGTCCAAGAGCCGTTCTTGCTTGAAGCTGCAAGAGAAGAAAATTATTTTAGCTAATAAGCATTTTGGATTTAAGTACCAACTGGGATATTATTTAATGACCTTCACGTCCTGGCAAGGATCATTGACCATATTCTTTAGTTGACGAACTATGCCAGCACTCTGCAGTTTCATAACCCGAGCATTTGCACCTGGACTGCTTGTCAAAGTGAGATTTACTAGAGCCCACACAGAAGCTGTTCGTAATCGGCTGTCAGTACTCTGCAGAAACTTAATAAAAATTGTCTGCGTATCACTGCCTGTCTGTGGAAAAAGTTGGTTCATGACCGCTTCCTTGTGGAATTCATTTCCAGAAGCCACATTGCTGAGGACGTACATTCCCTAGCAAAACATGCAAGTGGTAAGTTGTTTGAAATACCTAAATCTAACAACCATGTGATATGGTACACTATTTACTTCATTTGAATCTGTACTATCAGTGTGTGGGAGTGACATCAGTTCCTCTCTTATTAATTTTTTTTTTAGTCATTTCGGATATCTAAGCTTATTACTACAAATAACTAGTTCCAGCAAACAGGTGCAGTTCCGTTATATATGCACTTTTTACTAATGTGAAGACAGATTATTTGACATGAAAAAGGTAAAAGATGTCCTATTTTGATAAGCATGAGACAGTATTATGAAGTCATTATCTCACAGCCGTCAAAGCTGTTAATTTAATTTGTACTTGATATTATGAAAGGAGAAAGCTGTTCATCAACGCATACGATGATGCTTGCTTTCTGATGAAGTGCATAAGAGGTTAGAGTTTATGATGAGGTGTGATCGCAAAGGGAAAAAATGATTTCATGATAACTTCGGGTTTGTGTTTTTGGCGAATTGCTAGTCTAATTCGATTGGAAACGGGCCAATGATCACAAACGTACATCGGATTTTGGGCAGATTCCATCGTTTATGCCCTCGATCAAACGTTTTTGCCATTTATGGTAATTTTTATTTTGGTAATATCTCATTCAATAAAACTCGGATTCGTATTCCGTTTGTTGGAGGACGATCCTGAATCTTAGGAGTTTCCATTTAAATTGTTATCTCGAATTTTTCTATTTATGGAAAAATATCGTTTATTTTTAATTTTATTATTTATTTTCCAAATTTTGCTAGGATTTTACTATTTAAAGCATTGTAAGCCCTTTGAGGCATGAGATTATTGAATTGAATAAAAAATTTAATGAGTTTTCTCTCATCCTTGTGAGTTTTTTCATCTTTCCTATAATCTTCCGCTACGTCACTTTCCTCCCACCATTCACTGAAGTGGATTTCTCGTGTGAATTAGTATAATCCACTATATAATGGTAGGCACGGTCTTTCTTTTATCCCTTCATACATATGTTGCGTGTACCTGAGTAACGCTCACATAGGGATTGCTAGAGTTCATGAATTTAGAATTTACAAAGGCTACAGAAAATTATTAGTTAAAATGAATTAGGTGACAGCACACTTCAGCCCCATGAGTTCCCTTCGGAGAGGAAGAATAGAAGATATTTGATTTCCCATCCTTGTGGAGAGCAAAAGAAAAAGATACTTTGGGTTTTAATTTTATATAAAGCTCAAAACACGAGGGATACTTTGCAAGGTAAAGAAGAGCCACTTTACCTTCCTTCATAGAAATGGAAAAAACACGCACTTGACCAGATCTAATAACAAAGTTCACATATTTCAACTTACTGCTCGTTACTTGTTAATTGTTTATCCTCTATTTAGTTATGAAATTATTTTATTTATTGCGGATAAAAGTTGCAGTAATGAGATAGTAGCAGTCCACTTTTAATTAAAGTTGCACTACAGGCTGTTAACTAACTTTTTAAGTACAGCAGTCCCCTTGGTCACATAAAGTAGGTTTTTTTTAAAGCAGAGACCTAAGTCCGAGCATGAGAAATCACTTCTTACTTGAATAAGAACTTCAACTTTTGAAGCGCTTTGCAGTTGTCTTCCAATAGCATCCAGCAGAAGGCCTTCCTCAGCAAAGACATACTCAACAGAGTCTATGGAACCATCAACAAAATTGCGAACAAGAGCCAAAGCTTGCTCTTGAACAGATGTTTCAGGGTCTGCAAAGAAAATGAAGTTGCAGAAGGTAAATAGAGTATATTATGAGTGCTGCATTTTTACTACAATAATATGCATAACAATTACCACAGACAAGGCTTATTAACATAGATGGCGATAGTTCCAAGAAAATTTCTTCTTTACAAGTGCTGTTTACGAGGAACATCAGGTTCTTTAAAGCCCACACAGCATTGACCCTAATGGTTGAATCCATTGACTTTGCTTGCTGAACAAGATGTTTCACGCCTCCACAATGAATGAATTTCGTCCTGTGCACAGTAAAATCAACCACAATGTTGCTGATAGCACCCAAGGCCGCAATCTGAAATGTAACGGTTTAATTAAGAATAAACCAAAAACAAAAGTTACGAACAATGGAGGAAATTTTGTAAAAAATTATTAAAATACAGATGTTTCTCCATGAACATTGCAGAAAAGTGAATATGATAAAGATCAATGAATATTTCAAGCAATGCAATTAAAGGAAATCTCGTAAGCACATTATCTACATCAACAGAAAAACAATGGAGTATGCTTCTCCCCCAGGCTCCACCCCGACTGGAGGCTCAAAGTTCTCTATTGGGAATACATTTCAAAATATAGAAAATGGACAAAGTGAAATACAAACAACGCCTGTGAGATATTTGTTATGTATGGCTTTAAAGAAATAGTTATAGTAAAGCTGCTACTAAGTGGTCCTTTAAGGCAAGTAAAATGACATCAATTTAGAAAATGGAAATTTTTTTTATTTAAAATTATGTGGTAGAGATTTGAAGAAACAGTTGTATTGTGAAATACTGACAGTTTATAGACTGCATTAATACTTCCTTAGACTGTCCTTGTTCAAGATAAATAAACTACCAGAAAATCCATTTAGGATATTTAATGTGCAAATCTATTTTATACATTATCTACTTTTTATGTATGCGGCAAAATACTGTTATTTATCTGCTTCGGTTGTCTAATAGTATATGGCACACATCTTGTCAAATCTCACAATAATGATGCACTCTTATTGTGCATCGGTGGCTAGTAATTTAAAATGTATGCAACGCCAATACAAGAATGGTAAGACTGTCAATATTCTTAATAAATGATATGTAACCACTGAAATGAATAGTTAATAATTTCTTTGTACTCATTAATCAGAAGAGGCTAGAGAAGAGCTGGCAATCAACAGATCAATGATAGTATAGCCCTTGGGCTGAGCTCCATAATAAAAAAATGTACAGGTTATTTTTGACATAGCACCACCGGTCCACCTTTAGTTAGTTTACCCCTTAACCAGCCAGGTAACATGAATTTGATGTCGATCCTATTAATTCTGATATAAACTGAGATTCGGGCTAGCGCAAAATGAACCTAAAGACTTTGTTATTTATATTTCATATCTAAAATTATTACAGGTATTTATAAGCTGCTGTCAGCAGGGACTTCACTCACTTGCAGACAACATCGCCCTCACACTTTGCTCAATCATCCACTACATTGCAAACATCGATATTCCCAATTTTTGCTCTCTCAGAAACCATGCTTTGCACTGAGTTCACCAACAAATTCAGAACCACAGGTCCACGACAAGATTGTGAAGTTCTCATCAACCAACCGACATCAACAAACAACAATTCATTCAACTTATTTTGCATCTTAAAGATTTCGTGAATTCATCCCATCAGAACATGAAATACCAACTGGATTGAGTAAACTGGGGGAAAAATGCAGGCAAGAACCAGAAATTGACATACATCAAAGCCAAGTTACGAGTATAGTTAATGGGAAAGTCAATAAAAATTGAAACAAAGTATACCTGGACAGAAGTACATGTGTCATGTAAAAGCTGAACCAAGGGAATGATGACAGCTTCATTCATAAAATGACCTGCACTCAAATTCTGAATCATATTTTATTAGCAGAGAGCACAAGAGATTGCATGAGTTTCAAAAATCTTTTGTTTCATTATCATGTTATGAACCTTTACAGAGCGAGAAATGTTTTTCAAGCAAATGCAAGCTGCAGCGCGTACTTCAGGACTATCATGAGTCAGCACATCTGTTAAAAAATTGAATGCCTGCATTCAGAGGTACAAGTAGCACTCAAAAACTTATTGACCATATAAGAAAGATAGAACTATGAGTTTCAACATATTAAAGACATTTCTACATATTAACAATTCATTCAAATTTTCAAAAAGGTTGATATAGAGTAAATTCTCAGATATCATCAGGAGAACATGCCCCTTCTCCATGAGGATTATACTCTTTTCACCCTCAACCCTTGCAATAACAATCCACCCTTGCTTCCCCTTAGAAAACACAATGAGACAAGGATTCTATAGTAAAGAGGAAGAACAATAAATAATAAGGTTTTTTTCAGTAAATTTGGATATAGAGAGATAAGATTACTTTGCAGTAAATTTTTAGATGAGCCCTCATAATTTCTTAGATGAACATGGAAATTATCAGAACGGGAAAAGAATTTGTTTCTTATGCTATTGCAGGCATGATCACAAAAAAAAAAAAAAAAAACAATCACGTTAGGACTCAAATTTGCTTCCTATTCAGAGGAACATAGTACACGAGACCAAGGGTTATAGGCTTGGAGACGAAAACATTTTATACAGGTAGCTCATATGCGGTTTCGTCATCTTAAAGAAATTTATTCTATCTAGTTTCTTCTGTTTTTCATAACTAGCAGTGCATATAACAACCAATATGCTATAAGAATGTTTGTTGAAAATTCAGATATTCACATTTTAACCAACAATAGAGTGCCAAAATGCTAACTAAAAAGGCTGCATTAATTAAAATAAATGACATGCCCGAAACGTTAGTCTTTATCTAGTCGCAACTGTGCAACTGATTGAAACCTGTTACTTAATTCAAAGAATTGATTAAGGCTAAGGAGCATGCAATCAAAAGAAAAATCCAAAGGAAAGATATAAGAAGATGACCACAACATCCATGACCATATGGAACTTTTGCATGACACAAGGTTGCCAGTTATGGTTAAGGCTATAAGCAAAAACTACCAAACCCAAAAACCAAACCGAAACCACATTTTTGAGGCCTTTGGTTTGGTGCCACGTAGAATTGTCAACGAAACGGTTTTGAACTAAGACAAACCGTTCTAAAATAGTTTGGTTTAGGTTTCGAAATTTTGATGGCATTTTGGAATCAAACTGAACCATTTAAAAATAAATAGGTTGTGCTACAAGTACAAAATGGGTTACAAAAGGGTGTCCAAAATTGCCAAATGGCGGCCCCTCATTGGGGGGCGCCTGACCCGAATAGGGGGCCGCCATTTGGCAATTTTGGACACCATTTTGTACACCAAGAATTATCCAAAATAAATTTCTTCCAAAAATTAGATGATAAATTATAATCTTAACCTCTATAATAAAATAAAAGAAATAGATAATTTGGTCAATTGTCCATTAACAAATACCAATAATTACTCTAATTTCATAACCCACTACCAATCGATCCATACGGCATATACAAAAGTAGAAACCATCTTCATGTTCAAGTCCGCAATCATTCAGAACCAAACTCCAATATGCTAACGATTTTTATTCTCTCTAGTTAGAGGAGCCGAAGGCGCCGAGGTTTCATTGTAACTTTTCTTTGATTTTGTAGATATTTAAATTTATATTCATGATCTACTAAACAACGTTGCTTAATTTATATTAAGCAATAATGTAATGACACGTCAATTAATTGGTGGATAACTCTCTAACCGTCTTAGAAATTAAATTAAATTAAATTAAATTTGTTAAGTTAATGTGTTATGACCTAGTGACGATATAGTAGATAGAAAAATTCTACTACCAAACTGCGGTTTCTAAAACCGGACAAAACCGTATCTCAAACCATTTTAGATGGTGTGGTCTAGGTTTGGGGTGGGATTTTTCTCAAGCCGTTATAAAATGTTTGGTTTGAAAACCTGTTAGAAACCAGTCAAACCAGAGAGCTTTCACCCCTAGTTACGGGTCACATGTATAACTAACCTTTAAAGATAGGAATCTATCCCTGCAGCATTCCAAATTAGAGCATAAGTCAGCCAATACTAGAAATATCCCCTGTAGGCGTTTGGCTTGAAATGAACCTTTCTCTAAGTAGTTGCATAATTTATCAACAATATTTGAGTCAAATGCTATTTTCTGTACATCCTCTTTTTCTGCAATTAAACTAGATAAAGCAAAGGGAGCTTCATCTCCAACTTGACCGGGATCATCAATAAGCTCGAGCAATATTAGTATCAATTTAGTCTTGATTCCTGCATCTTGAAGATAACACGTAGATGTGTTTCTTATAAGGATCAAACACATACAGGCTAGCAATCTCGTCCGAGGATACCTATCCTTTATCAATTCAGTCACAACATTCAGTGCTCTTCCATTTTCAGGTCTCATAAACTTTGAAATGACTCCTGGATTTTCCTTAATTATAGCTCCAAGAGATTCTAAACTAGCATCCCTCTGAATTAAAGAACCTCCAAGAAGACTAATGAGCACCTTTATAACTCCAGCTTCACTCAATGTCTCCTGCTCCGTACTTGTGTTGCATGAATGGGTGATGATACTTCCACCAAGTCCAGTAACATTCTCATTTTTGCTGTTCAATAGCGAAAGGAGGAAATCCATATTTTTCTCCAGAAGAAAATCATATTTAGGAGCCAATTTTGACTGATAAATCAATTTAAGGGAGCGAGCACCAGCATCCACAACCTGCAGAATAATGGTTTTATGAGGCACTGGGAAAAGCTTGCGTGTATTCCCATTAGGATTTTTATAGAATCAGAGTTAACAAATTTGGCAGTATAATTAGAATTTTGAATTGGCCTGTCTATGTATTATTTGATCCACAAGTTCCAGTTAACACTTCCTATTCTTTCTTTTTCTTTTCTTTTTTATATGAAAAATCACGTAGAACTGGCCTACCCATTTGGAATTTTAATTATTTGAATATGATAAATCTAAGCAACCGGTAATTAAAGAGCTAAACAAAAGGGTAAGAAACGCTACACTTATGAGATGCGAATGTCAATGGAAGTTTATTACACAGCATCAAGTCAACTCTTCAATGTTAATGTAGCTTAATTTCCCACAATAACATTACATATAGTTTGAAAAATCATACACATATAATCCCACCTACTCAAGTCATTACTCACTGAAAAAACTTCTTGAATGTATAGTGCAACTCATTATCAACTACTGAAAATTCATAATTATTTTACCCTCACCAATTTAATTTATTTAGCTAAACACATTCTAACAACAACTAAAATATTATTGTACAAGCACCAACATTTTATAAGCTGATAAAAATTTAGACCATGCGACATCACATACTGCAAAAAATAATTCAATCAATTAATTAATTTCCATTTTCTCTAAATCCAACAACTGCGTCGGGCAGAAATCTTTTATATTACATATATATTCACAATTAACGCAATTCCCTTAGTATACCAAAATTTTAGTGTCATATATTTCTTTTTATTTTTTTGAAAGATAGATAAACTTGTAACATTTACACCTTAAGGAAAGCACGCCTTTGTAAACTAGTATAAAAAACTAACTCAAACTTCCAATTTTTCCGGGAAAGGAAAAAGAATAAAATTCAAAATAACTGTACTACATTCAAGCAGCTCCTTGCTAATTTTCATCATCTATTCCCTATTAATTCGATTCCCGAATTGCTTAAAATTTACTATCATTACCGACGCCAAATAATGCATATTAAAAACCCACACCTTTTGAATGGACTCAATTTTTAAAAATTTTCAAGAAGATGAAAAATGAAGGAATTCAGAAAAATAAAAAAACCTTCTCGTTCGGATGAGAGATTAGACCAAACAGAAGAGGAAATGCCCCGGCATCCAAAACGGCCTTAACTCCTGCATCAAGCCCACATGCAAAGCTCCCTATTACTGCGGCCGACTGAATTATAACCGGCTCGTTGAACTCCAAATTGGCGCCGCCTCCGTTCTCGGCTACGGCGGAAGAGAGGATCGAGATGACGGAGGGGACAGCACCAAGCTTCAAAAAGGCAAGCTTTTTGGTCCGATTGCCAATTATTTGGTTCTTGAGCTCTCTTAGGGCTTTAAGCTTAGCCTCGTATGGTGTGTGGACGGAATTTAGCCGTCCAATCAAGTCCTCGGAACGGGTGGGATAATTAGACGGTGGTGGTGCTGATGTGGGCATGGTGGTAGACGGTGTGGTTGGTGGCGTATGGCGTTGATTTCATAAGCGTGGCAGCCCACGGAATGAGAAAATGGAGAGCTTCTGCACAAATAGTGTTCGGTGCGGAGGGGTGCGGGAGAGGAGGGTGGATGATGATGATTGAGGTTTCCGTTTGAGTGATTGGATGATTGAGGTTTTCGTATCTTTTCTATTTCGTTTATATACATCAAAAATATAAATAAAAATAAAAAGGTAAATTCAAAAATAATATTCGGTCCAACGCTTACAAAATATAAACTTATTTTCATTTTCACACAATTAATAAAACTTAATTAAAATTTTATTTGTATTTTTCGTAATGTACCTATATACTGCATTTAGGTGGGAATTTTTGACAAAAGATAGACCGTTATGCACATAGCTTACCTGTAGGAAAACAAGGTTTCACGAGTAACATTTCTTCTTAGCACATAAAGGTACACCGTGAGGCAGTAGTCTGCTCCGCTAGACTACCTTTCACCTTTTCTCATTAGAATAAGTTTTGGATACCGATACGCTTTTATTTCTTGAGGCAAGAGGTATTGCTATAAGCTAAAAAAATGCCAAAAATATTAAAATACAAAATAAATTCATAACACATCATAAATAATCTTCAAAGACTTATTAGCACAAAACGTCCCTACGTTTGACAGTTAGTGTGCAAAACATCCCAACGTTTCATTTTTTTGCATTTTCGCCCCTATTTTAACGTTTCAGTGTGGAAAACGTCATTTTCACTATTTTTCAGTGTAAAATGATCAATATACCCTCAAATTTAAATAAAACAAAGAAAATGAAATGAAAAATAAAAAAATAAATTGTAATTATACTCCCAAACTTTTTAAAAAGTGCAAGTGGGTTCAAAAGTCTTATTAAAAGGCTTAAGCACAAAACGTCTATACGTTTGACACTTAATGTGAAAAACGTCCATACGTTTCAAACATGTTTGTATTTGCTTAATAACACAAAATGTCCCTACGTTTGACACTTATTGCGTAAAACGTCCTTACGTTTCATTTCTTTTTACATTTTCGTCCTTATTTCAACGTTTCATTGCGGAAAAACGTCATTTTCACTATTTTTCAATGTAAAATGACCAATATACCCTCATATTTAAATAAAAAAAAAAGAAAAATAAATTACAATTGTGCTCCCAAACTTTTTAAAAAGTGCAAATGAGTTCAAAAATCTTATTAAAACATTCAAATCATCAATCTTCTCCTCCTCCCTTAGCTTTATCCTCCCTCCACCACCTAAACCACCAGACCCCACCACCATTCAAACCATATCACCTCCCTCTACATTCCTGGGGCTGATAGTTGTGGCCAGCATTAACGGTTTGAATGGT